>JAAGAY010136318.1:0-39698 GCA_011801015.1 Ardeotis arabs | reverse complement strand
GGCAAAACTCTAGAACAAGAAACAGGATGTATGTGTGTTATTTTATACCTGTTGTCCCCTCTGCCCCCCACCCCTCCATTTCAAGGGATTCTTTTTCTTCTCTCTGTTTATAAATCCATGGTGCACTTTTCTGGTAAAGAGTGTACTGACTTCAAAATGCTTGAGGAAATGGATATGGCTGTACCAAAGATTTAAAGCTGACGTAGCGTGCCTGCTTTTAGAAGCATTTATCTAAATGGTCCCGATACTTTTGTTGAATTATGTTTCAGCTGAGTTACACGTGAAGAGTAAAGCACATCTACAGATAGTGTTGAACTTCTGTTATCTTGGGTGCAACAAGCTAGCTGTGAAAGGAGGAGAATATATCACTGAGATGGATCTGATCAGCTATGCTCTGATGGTTCATCTGCATTTAACAGACATATCTGGAAGGGTAGTAAAATAAAATTATTTTGCTGCATATGAAATTAATTCAGCAAGCCGCATACTGTGGAGTTCACTGCTAAAGACAGCAATCTTGAAAAGTTTTGTGCTTAAATCTGTTTTCCCTTACTGTGCGCTGCTGCAACATCAAAGAAGCAGTATCTTTTCTGAAAGTGACCCCGGAGACTTTCAGTGGGATATTGTCCAGCCTTGTGGGAAAAGTTACCCAAAATAACAATTATGAATACTTTTGATTCTTTTTCCCTGCAGCATCTAGCTTTACAATCATAATTGAAGAAGAAAGTTGTTGCAAACCAAGCAAATAACATAAATGCTTAAGATTAGTGTTCTCAGTTCTGTTTGTAAAGTTAAATAATATATTTTGTTCTTTGTTAAAGGTCAAAAAAGTTGGCTGCACTCTCTGAATTCTTGCAGAAAACCACACTTGCTAAGTCTCACATAGGATTTGAACTCGAAGAGCTGGAAGCAGCAGCAGTGCTGGTACAAGAGGAAGAGAGCGCGTTAAAAGCTGCTGGCACGGTTTCCAAGCAACAGCTGCCTTCCTCTGAGTCGGAGACGAGTGACTCTGAAGAATCAAGCAGTACTTCATCATCTGAGACAGAAGGCTCTGATTCAGATGAGCGAGAGTCCTCAACCAGTGAAGATGAGAAAATAAATTCTTTGCAAGGCACGCTTCAAGAGGAGAGGACAGCTCCACTTATTGACTGTAATGGATTAAGGCAGGGCACAAACACTTCGACGTTTGAGGTTAGTGACGAAAAATCAAAGCTTTCTTTGCAATCTACATCTGTTCCTGGAAAATTGATAGAAGAATTAGAAAAGCAAATGCACACTGCAATTAGACTTTCAGAACAGCCTGAAGGATTGGCTACTGCAAGCTGTGTTTTACAGGAACAAGAAAACTTTGTATCTGAACCTAACACATTTTCAAAAGATACTGCTGGGAAGGGAAATTTCTTGGAGGTGTCTTCAAAGGCAAACCCACTGCTTTTTCTTTGCAGCACAAATGAAGATGAAGACTAAAGGACCGTGTTAGAACATGGTGTGACCCACTAGCAACACCGTTCGTTGCTGTAATGAGATGTCCCCAAGGCTATCCTGAGCTGCAGAAAGAAGTTGATATTTTTCTTCTTTGTTGTGTTGACAGCTTGGAGGACAAGACTGCTTTGAAAAGAATTGATATGACTATATGATAGATAGCCTCATAGTTACAGTTTTATTTTTCTTCCCTGATTCAACAGAGTTTCAGAGTTGATCTCTGCGTGTGGGAATGTATAATTTCAGTAGAAAAATTTCTTCTAGAAACAGTTTTCATTAAGTTTATTTGGTAGTAGAATGATGTCCTAGTCAAATACAACTGAAATGAGTTGTAGCATCATTTTAGTTATCTTTACCTGTTGGAATTTACTTGAAAAATAGCCTTATTATGTTTGTATAAACTTGTTTATGACATTTTGCTGCATTTAAAAAAAAAATTAAAATGCTTTATAGCTAACCACCTCAAAAATAATGGTTGTAAGTTTAAAAGTCTAAGTAGTGCTTAGAAATTATTTTTAAATATATAAACATATTCTATTTTTTTTGTACAAAATAGAGGACATTTTTGTATCAGCAGTTCAAGATAGAAGGGTTATAGCTTATATTTCTGCAGTTCTTACATAAGTTATTTCAATATTTTTTTCATGTGTTTATTCTTTTGTGCTGTTTTTGAAATATTTCCATATGTGGACACTACTATTGCTCTTTAAAGAAGAGAAATCCTAGTTATTTCTTATGTCTTTCTGTATATGCTCTTAATATTGCCACAGTAAGTTAACCAAAGTGAAGAAACAACGTGGTACAGCGGTCTTGAGCATAGGACTGAAAGCAAACCTCTGCTCTCTAGACCCGGCTTGGTTATTAGTTTGTCATGTAGTTTTGGCCAACTCATTTGCTCCTTTTTTGTCTTTATAATGTTAAAATAATCCCATTAGTCAATAAATTTTGTGCAAATTCCTGTTAACTGTAGGTAGATTCTTGAAATGGGGTGGCTACTGCAAATTGTATGCTGTTATTCAGTCCCTACAAAAGGATTTGGGAGGGAGGCTGGATGGGACGTGGACCACCCAGTTTGGTTCAGCAGCCTGACAAAACAGGAGCACCTGAGTCATGCCTCTGGAGGAGCAAGCTGTGATTACTTTTCAACCTTTTTACTATTAAAAAGTGCATAAAAATCCTAAGCTTAAAGACTTATTCTTCATCAACACTACACTCCGCTGGAAATCAGCAGGCTAGCTCTGTTCCTGTGCAGACTCCTGTTCAGTAGGAACTGCAGCCCTGGTCTGCCGCTATTTTTTATGTTCTTAAATACCTACTGGTCGCTTAATCAGTTTCTGTGTTCTGTTCCCCAGGGGAGGAACCTTTCCCATCTTGCATGTCACTGAGCACTTACTCTTCTAAATGCTAGCAATAAAATCTACGCTGTAGCTGCAATTATGCAGCATATGTCTGAGAGAGGGGAAAAAAATGCGCTTAAGAAAAAAAAAACCCTTCCCACTCTCCCCAAATTACAGGTATGAACTCTGAAACTTCCTTCAGCTGAACACAGGCTGGAGAAGGCTGTATGAGTATGAGTTAGGAAATACACATTCTGAAATTTGGTAGCTATTTGTAACATCCCATGTCTTCAGCTCTTTTTCTTTTTTTTTTTTTTTGTTTTCCTCCATTCTCCCATTTTGTGGCAGACTGTTGAGAAGAATGTTCCTCTTTTTCCAGGGCTAGCTCCCTTTTCTGGAGTGAGGACGTCTTTGGTTAATTTTTGGTTTTGTGTGCCTAAAAGCATAACTTATGCCATTTGTGAGCCTTTTCCATCCATGTGTGAATCCAGTTGGGGTGCAGATATGTTCAGTGTCCGTACAATGTGATGCCACAGTAGGTGCCAGATGAGAACACGGCACGCACGCTGATGTTAACTCCCAGATAGACGTCATTGATGTCCTCACCTTTGAGATCCTGCATGGCTGAGCTCTTTCTGCCTCCTTCTATCACAGTTTTCTGCCTTCTCCCTTCCCACAGGTCTCCAGTGTGCTGTCTTGCCTTCTGCTTCTGCCCTGCTATTCCTCTGCCTGTCTGCACCTGGGCAAACGTGCTGTGGTGTGTTGTACCCTCAGTCCCCTTCCCATTCCCAGAATTATTCCCCTTTTTGTCCAATGTTTATGTTCATCATAGCCTTTTTGCAAAACTATTTACTGGTTGTGGAGCTGATAATGAGTGTTGGTTTATATATTGATTGATAGCAATTTTCTGTGACCTCTGCAGTGGTGGGGTGGGAGGTGTTTCCGTGTTGGGTGATAAGAATTTCATGCGTGGCTGCATCCAGCACACCCAGAGCGCTCAGGATGAGCAACATCTGTATGAAAGAGAAGCTGTGGTTCTCTAAAAAGAACACAGAGACACTTCTAAAAGAAAAGTGGAGCTCTGTAACGTTGTTTGGCCAAAACTGAGGCTTGCCAAATCCATGTTGATGGATTGAAAAATGGGAAAAACTTGGGCAAAACAGAAGTTTCTAGTGTCCCACCCTATCTACCCAAGTTTATTTGTAGCACAGCCAATACTTTGTTTTAAGGCATTTGTTGCTCATCATCATAATCAGTCTGGAGGGACAGAACTGCAGTGTCTGGACAAAATTCCTACTGAAAACAAGTTTGAATATGAGCTAAGCCTGAGAAGGGGAAGAGCTGTGGGATTTTGCTGGAGGAGGGGAAGGCGGGCTGCCTGAGGTGTACAGAGTGCTCTGGAGGAGAGATTAAATGAAGTTGGAAATGTAACTTGTTTCATGTGGTGTTGTTAATCAGTTAACTTTCTATTGGAGATGTGGGCTGTCTAAATAGAGCATCTTTGTCCCAGCCTTCCGCTGTGGCAGGGGTGTAGAGCTCCCCTGAAGCCAGCAAAGGTGGCTCCAGTTAACGCCCTGAGACTTCGCCGCCGCAGCGGACTGTTGTTGGGACAGCACCCACCTCTGCTGTCACCCAGAGCAATGGTAAGGTCTGGTTCCCAGCCCCACGTCTTCGCAGAGAGGTTTGTGAGCTGTCCCTGCAGAAAGCTGATCTCCCTGGGTAAGTTAATGGCAGCAGCCTGGATTCATGCCTGAGGCCCCGGGGGAGCTCTGTTCTCCATCCTCGCTGCTGCCTGGAGTGCTGTTCCTGCCAAGGAGAGCAGCAGAGGGATCTGCAGGCCCTTCCTCTTTGTGCTTTCGGTGGCATATGTGCCAGCCCTGCTGTCTTGAGCTGCTTGAGTGTAGCAGAGCCCTGGTAAAGGAGAATGAATGCAAATCTGGTGCTCCCAAGCCTTGGCTGTGCTGCTTGGCAGGACTGAGGGGACAACACTGTGTGTGTGTGTGGAGGGAGTGATTCATTTGCTCTGAAAGAATGGAAATGCAGTTATGTTAGGCAGGGAGACACTTGTTCACGTAGTGCTTAAAGAATAAGATGTTAAAAGCAACAAGTGAAATACCGGAAACGATCAGAAGTAGCTCAACAAAACTTTTTTTTTTTCTTTTTTTTTTTTTGATGGGGACAGTGCGACCCACAGGACTCTGCCACCTTTTCATTTCTTTCCCCAAAGAAAAAAACCAACAGTGTTGAAGTGATTAAATATTTTTTTTTTCTCCCCTGACTTAATTCCAGCCAGCTTTCTGAAAAGTTTGTAAAGGCTTTGCTCTATATCAAAAGAAGAAAGCATCGGTTAGACTTGATTTACTACAGCAAATGATAAATATGGCAAAGGAATTGATTCATAGCGCTGGAGTGAAGGGGCCAGGCAACCCTCTGCCGTTGACACAGCTGAATGTTGTCAAAGCCTCAGCAGACTGTCTCAAGGCTGGAGAAAACAAACAGGGGAACACATGTCAAAGAGATAAATAGCTCTGCTGTTTAGAGCTCTCCGTGGAGGCCGTTTGTCTCCAAGATAAGGAAGAATGCACTCCAAAGCTGTGAGAAGATAAGCTGGGAGAACAAAATTAATGTGGAATTGCTGTGGTCGTACTTGGGCGTTTACACAGGGAGCAAATATGATACCCCCCACTCTGGGGGTCTACAGGGAGCAGGGTGCAGCACCCTGGGAATGTCTTATGTGAACTTAGACTTTTCTTAAATATTTCAGCAGTGGATGATATTTACACCTTTACAGCACACAGACAAATGGCATCAGTGTCAGTTGTCTTAGCAAGTGACTAATGTTGAAGTATTTTCTGAGGCAGTTATGGATGTTTCTCTCCTTTTTAATGGTAAGTTGGCTGCAGCCTGTGGTTATGTGGGCATATGTGAGACATGATTTTGCTTTGACGCAATGAACTTGAGTTTGTAGTATTGTGTTACTTGTAAATTGTACTATTTTTATATTCTTAGGTTTTGGAGAAGTGACAGTACCATTTCCACGAACGCTGCATTTGAAGACCTGACTTAGATGGTATCTGCAATGCTTTTGGTAATGTTGGTTTGCCTTTCATTAAATGTTTTCTCATATTCAAAATCTGCAATACAGTTGAGGACAGTTGGCGGCATCTTGGAGGATGCTTGAGGACAAGAACAAAAGCTGTGTCCCTTAGGGGAGGACTAAGATGTTGGCAGAGCTCTGAAGGAGGACAGCTGTGACCCAACAGTTGGTCATTTCTGAGGGAGAAGCTCCCTTTAGCTGTGTGGTGCTGGTTAGTGGTTAGTATGGAAAAGAACTTAAAAGTTTCAGGTTTATAAACTAGCAAAGTTAGCCAGATGATAACCTTGCTAACCAATAATCCCAGGAGCTTGGTGGCCAGTCTTTTTCTTTGCTGTTGATGTTCTGAGTGACTTGGCAAATCCTCTTGGTCCAGAGAAATGCAGTGAAAAGTAATAAAGCTCAAATTTGATGGCAGAGACTTCTTTCTCCCCTACTTATCTGTGCTGAGCAAGGGCAAGAGGCTAAAATCTACATTTTCTGATGTATTCTTAAATATCTCTGTGTATCAGTGTCCAAATGTCTGACTCAAGGCCGTCAGTGCCTTGGGAGCTGCAGTTCTCACCCACACCAGCTGGAGTCACTGCTTCTCTAAACCCCTGAAAATTAGGCAAACCTGGCTGAAATTACATACCAGAAACCTCTTTAAAAAAAAAAAAATAACAAAAGGATGCATCTGAAGGCTTGGCGGTCAGTTCCACTGCGTATCAGTACCTCTGTAAGACAGACCTCTCAGCCCTTTGCCCAGGGGGGGATCCGTGAGGCCTTATTGCTACCTGAACAATACTTTGATGGTTGTCTTTTGGAAAGGTCCTGTTCTCAGGCGATCCCCGGGCGTAGCCTTGCTTCCAGTCAGTAAACCAGGATAAAACTCACTGTGCGTGTGCGAGACTGTTCCTGGCACTGGAAACAGATCCCTGGTGTTTCCTCTTGGCAGCCGGACCACCTTCGAAGAGCCCAGAAATTTAATAACGTCTTATTCTCATCACTGATTTGGCTTGCACTGCTCTTCTCTGTGCACAGCCCCGCTTTCAGCGCAGAACCCCCTCCTCACGTGCGAAGTTGCTCTTGGAGTTTCCATGTCCATGCATCGCTCCCCTTGCCACCTTGCCTGTTCACAGGGTGCTTGCTCACATCATGCCTGCTCTTCACATCAATTTATTTTTTTTTTTTTTTTTTTTTTTTTTTTTTACTTCTCATGCTTCTATTCTCCTACTTGGATATGGTGAGACCGCACCATCTCCTGTCTTTTGTGGGGTGGAAGCTGCAAGGGGCGAAGGAGGAGAGGAGAAGCTGCTGGGCAGCAGCACAGAACCAGCGTTGACCCTGAACAAAGCTGTGCCTGGGGAGCGGCGGGAGGAGAAAGTTCAGCAGCTGGTTTTGTCAGGAGACAGCACCTGTGTGTGCTTGGCCTCTGCCACGCAAGCTGTGGCTTTCCACGAAGGGCAGGGAGGGCTGCTGCTTGCAACAAGGGTTCTGCAACCTTGGGTTGTGCGTTTCGGTCTGGAGTCAGTGGCAGGGTGAGTGGCAGTAAACATCATTCTCTCTAATTAGGGATGTGTGAGAGATTTGGGAGTGTAACTCATAAATGGTCATGAGATGTTTAAGGCATCAATCCACTGCATACCGATACGAGATCAGACTCCCCTCAGCTGTACTCCAGGTAGTGACCTGACTGCAGCACCCTACCTGCCAGGGCTGTAATCCCTTTCCGTCTCCTGTCCGCAATTTTTGGCAATTAGGCAGAAATATCCCAATTCCTGCAGTAAATAAATTGGGATTTGTGTTTTGCCTTGATGTAACTCCTCCTTCTCTAATATGCTGTATTGTCCATTGATTTGCCTAATTATGTGTATTACAACTGCATAAGGCGCTCGGTAGCAGCAGGGGTCCGTACTGTGGAGAGGAGGAGGGTGATTGCTCCATCTGTTCCTCTGAGCTGCTGGGAGAAGCGTCGGAGAGTGAAGTGGGAAACGGAGGGAAGGAATTACCATTTAGTGCAGGTGCCTCTAGAAAGGGAATCCTACTGCCAGGTGCTGGCAGGCAGCTCTCCCGAGCTCCTCGCGTGCTTAATTACCCTATAGTGAGACTTCCCAGCTCAAATTAGAGCAGGCAATTGCCACTGAAGTCTTGAAACAAAATGGGGAGCGTAGCAGTGCTTAATCTATTTCACTACAGAGACCTGCATTTCTCATTCAGCGAGATTCATGCCCCATTCGGCCAGATTTAAAAGCAGTTACCTGGAATTAGATGATTAATTTTAAAATCTGAGTGTAAAAGTGTAAAAGCAGCCAAGGTCAAAGCCTCTGAGCTTGCGAATCTGGGTTTCAGGGACGATATTCTAAAAAGCAAGTGCAATACTTTGTACTGTGGATTTAGAAGGAAATTTCTCAGGACTATCAGAGGCAGAACGTGGGGACGAGCTGTCATTGCTTTTCAGTATTTGCTGTCCTGGACAAGTAGCTTAATGCCTCCACAGCTGCTTCTCCCTTTCACACACTCAGGATTGCTGATGGATCGATGGTGGCAACAGGGTAACGTGTTGCTCGCTCTCCTGCTGATTTCTGCTGGGCTGCTAACAACTGGAAGCAGGTGACTTGTCAGATCGGTTTGTTAGTCCGACTGGAAAATACCTGAGGAATAAAAAAAACGGCCAGAATGTGTCGTGTGCCGTCATAACGAGTAATGCACGGGGACTGCAACGTCCTGGGAATAAATGCACTTGGAAGGGGGAAGGCTATCAAAGTTAAAGTCGTGGTGTGTATCCTTTTGTCTTTTAAATCGCCTTAGCGATTTTTTTGTGTGCTTCTGCACCGTGGAACAGCGCTGCGAGGAGTTACACACTGTGTGTCTGTGCAGGTTTGATTGTGTCCATGTGATATATCCTGACTTTGCTGTACCTGACAGGTTACTCAGGAGCTGTGGTAGTCCTGTCATTGATTTAGGAATTAAATTGTCTGAAACTGAGTTAGTGGTTATGTGATTGTAACCATCGTGTAACCAAGCAATAGAAAGTTGAGATTTTTGGTCCATCCTTCCAGTCACCTTCCCACACTGCTTTACACCTGTCCTGAGTGACCGGTCTGTCTGTGCCTGGTCCCTGTAGCTGGGGTAAAGGAGCGAGTGGAAATTGCCTCTCCCTGAGACCTGGTGTAAGTTAGAACTCTTAATGCACTTTTCTTCCGAATTCTGCGGTATGTGTACCCCGCTCAGGCTTGCAAAACGCTACTGTGTCTGCTGCTTTGGGAAACAACAGAGGTGAAAGCGCAGGAGCAGAAACAGTGACGTGCCTGGGTGCTCGCCACGGCACCGTGTGGGAAGGATCACGGCTTCATCAGCAGTGACACACCGGGCTGTATTGGAGTCGTGAGGATCATCCATGAGAGCTATGAAACTGAACCGAGGTGCCTGGCAGCGCTCCAGTCGTTCACCTGTGGTCTGAAGCATTAGGCAAGGATTTGGCGTGGGGCACCGGCGGAAAGTTCCCTTTTGTCTTCAGATGTCCTACAGCAAACTTCACGGCAGTGGAAGGTGTGTAGGATCTCTGAGAGTAAGTGGAAGAGTACTGTCTAAAAATTGGGAAGAATATTTATTCCCAGAAGATACTGATGCTAACGTGATTATGCTGTCAAATCCTTAGGGATTTGAGTTATGAATAATTACAGCAATATGTTCTTCCTGAACCTATTTCATATTGCTGAAACAGTGAGCTTGTGGAACCGTAATACCGTTCTCCTAATGACCCTAATGAAAAGTCCTAAATCACATTTTTCTTAACTGCACAGCTGATTGGGTGTCAATGAATATCTAGCACAGGTGGCAAAGGAAGCGTGTGTGCACATGCACAAGTGTGTGGGAATCAATTTGCTTCTCCAAGTGGCTGAAAAAAAAAAAAGCCTTAGGAGTTCCCCCTGCGAGGTGATTTCCCTGGGTGCTGCTCAGTTCGCAGCCACGGTGCTAACTGCTCCTTGCGCTAATGGTATCCTCTCACCAGAGAAAACATCGTACTTCAGATCTGAAGTGGTTGGCAGAAGCTGTAATCGAGGTGTGAAGTGACTTTCCACACAAGAACCTGCCTTCCAGTGTCAGGCTCCTCGCTTGTCTCGCTGCAGAACGCTGTTAACGGAGACTCTTTGGCAATTAGCTGCTTAGAAATGGGCTTGGAAGCTGATTTCTGTTCCTGCTATTCTGTTTGGATTGCTGATGCCCAGTTTGCACCCTAAATCCCTTACAATAAAGCAGACGCAGAAATGTGCAGAGTTTGATGCTGTCCTGCATGACATTCTTGTCTCTAAACTGGAGAGATGTGGATCTGATGGACAGACAACTCAATGGATAAGGAATTGGCTGGATGGCCACACTCAAAGAGTTGTGGTTCAATGTCCAAGTGGAGACCAGTGATGAGTGGCGTTCCTCAGGGATTGGTATTGGGACCGGCCCCGTTTAACATCTTTGTCAGTGACATGGACAGTGGGATCAAGTGCACCCTCAGCAGATTTGCTGACAACACCAAGCTGTGTGGTGCCGTCGACGCGCTGGAGGGAAGGGATGCCATCCAGAGGGACCTTGACAAGCTGGAGAGGTGGGCCTGTGCCAACCTCATGAAGTTCAGCCAGGCCAAGGGCAAGGTCTTGCACCTGGGTCGTGGCAATCCCAGGCACAAATACAGGCTGGGTGGAGAATGGATCGAGACCAGCCATGAGGAGAAGGACTTGAGTGTGCTGGTGGGTGAGAAGCTCGAGGGAGGTGATTCTGCGCCTCTACTCTGGTGAGACCCCACCTGCAGCACTGCATCCAGCTCTGGAGCCTCCAGCATAAGAAGGATGTGGAGCTGTTGGAATGAGTCCAGAGGAGGCCACGAAGATGCTCAGAGGGCTGGAGCACCTCTCCTATGAGGCCAGGCTGAGAGAGCTGGGGCTGTTCAGCCTGGAGAAGAGGAGGCTCCGGGGAGACCTGAGAGCGGCCTTCCAGTACCTAAAGGGGGCTGCAGGAAAGATGGGGAGAAACTCTTCAGCAGGGCCTGTTGTGACAGGATGAGGGGTGATGGTTTTAAAATAAAGGCAGGTAGATTCAGACTGGATATAAGGAGGAGATTTGTTTTACACTGAGGGTGGTGGCACGCTGGCCCAGGTTGCCCAGAGATGCAGTGGATCCCCCATCCCTGGAAACATTCAGGGCCAGGTTGGCTGGGGCTCTGAGCAACCTCATCTGGTTGGAGATGTCCCTGCTCCTTGTTGGACTGGATGGGCTTTGAAGGTCCCTTCCCACCCTAACTATTCTATCATTCTATGTTATCGCCCCAATTGCGGTAATAAATGTAAGAGAACAAAATATTTATAATGTAAAAAATATTTTTTTGCCCCAATTTTATCAAAACGAAACTGCAATTAATATATTTTAATACTGATAGCAGGAATTCTGAGGCTTAGAAATATGATTTAAGATCATTTTTGCTTAACGAATTATCAGCTTTATTAATTTTGTATAGATTTATATGGGAAAGAGAGAAACTAAAGAAAATATTGATATATCAGGTTGGTAGAAGGCATGATTCAAATTAATCTGAGGAAGCGGGTGAAGCCCCAGACCAGTCCTTTGAGAGGATCGGCTGGATTTTGGCAAGTCATGGGAAGATAATTTCCTTGATAATGTGATACAGACCCTGACGCACGTGCTTGCGTGCATGGGAATGCAGGAGGCGTTGCGCTGGGAGCACCAAGCCGTGAGCATCTTGCCTTGGTTTGGGAATCGACGTCTGCTTTCCCCGGGGGGCCCTCTGACCTAACCAGGCCGTGCAAAAAAGGTCTGGAGCTGCCGTATCAGGTTTTCCTGGCTGCTAATGTCATTTTAATACAGCCCCTGTATTTCAGTTCCCTGAAACCGGCCAGATGTTTCCACTGGATCCAACCCCAGGCACGAAAGAAGGGAAAAGAGGTTGAGGAGGAGGATGCAGGATCAGGGACAGGTAATTTCAGCTCGTTACTCGCTGATGTCGTCCTGAGTGATGTCCCTTACGCTCCTGGTGCAGCGATTCCCTGTCATTAAGATGGAAATAGTGATGCTTCCTTGCCCTGCACGGAAGAGGTGAATCTGTGTTCCTTTTCTATTTTTGTCTTAAACTTTTTACTTACAAATTACTGAAATTACAGGTTAATCAATGGTATAGAGCATAACAACGCCTGAATGTCAGAGAAAACCAGTGACAGCTACAAGCTGTAGCTGTCAAAGCCCCGCTGTGGTACAAATACGAGATGGATGTTTTATAGATCAGGGAAAACGGGCTGGATGGCTGACAGCGATGGGGGTAGATGTGAGTACCTGTAGGCATTCCGTGCTGGAAATGCGGTCTGAGCGCTGAACTGGCCGTTGCGTTACAGGAGCAATGACGAGCTGTGTGGTAAGCAGATGTGAACTCTGGGGAGATGGTGTAGTGCGCGTGTGAGGTAAGGCAGAAGGAGATACACAAAACTCCCCTGGAGAGCATGAGCCGCGTGTGCTGGAGTGCCGGCTGGATTTGGTCCATGAGCGTGATGGTGTGACACCCCTAAAGATGCAACAAAAAAAAAGTGTTCAAGTGAAGTGTCTGTGTTTGTGGAGGCTGGCTTGTTCAGCCCCAGGAGATGCTGCAGTCCCATGGGCCGTGCTGATGTTTCCTGCAGCGTTCCCCGAGCTCCAGGGCTTCCAGGCTTTGGTGAGGCCTTCTGGTGCTGCCGAGCGCCGGAGGAGAGCCACCTGTGAGGCCAAGGGCGTGGTCCTCAGGGGAGGGACGGGAGAGCCCTTTGCTTTTCAAACTCTGTGGTGACTGCTGATGTTTTTGTCCCCCAGGCTCAACCTTGTGTCCCTGCAGCAGCCTGGCACGGCACGTTCAATAGAGCAAGAGGCTGGGAGCATTGCCAGAGGTGAGACCATAGCTTTCCTGGCGTCTTCCCTCGATTTTAAGTTTGCATCTTGCTTTGAGGAACATAGGTGGGGAAAAAATGGACACATTTAGCTTAAACTTAACAATAAACTGCTGAATTGCGAGCTCTATCAGCTCCAAGAGATGCTGAGGTGGCCGGCAGTGGCCTCTGCCTGCGATGGGTGGGGTGGGAAATGGAAACCTGGAGATTTCACAGGCTGAGGCCTGAAGAGCTATGCAAAACAAACTGAAGAACTCAACGAAAAAGCTTTCGAAGTCGCCAGCCCGCATTTTCACTCCGCCCTAGTCCAAACCAGCCCCTGGCAGTTATTTGCTGGCTGAGATCAGCACGTGGGTGTCCTCAATCTCGAATGCTAAATCAGAGCAGCGATTTCAGTTTGGGCGAACCCGCCCGTGTTCGCTGTGAGTTCCGATTCTCTTTTTCCATTACCTATTGCTACAACAATTAATTAAGAATGGTTCTGCTGAACCCTGTTGATTCATTTGGCACTTGGAAGCTTAATGAGGTGTAAACCTGCAGACTGCGGCGGCGGCGTAGCTGACACGGTAATTTATATCAATTGGCGTGATTAGGCCAGGTCCTCAATCACCGCCTTGTTTCTCCCTGCAATCTGTCACAGCCCTAATGGGGGGGACCCGAGCGCCGGATTTCTGTTACGTTGGCGGTAACGTTCTCAAGGTGCTGCTAACAAGGAAACGACAACTCATGTGATGCTTTGAGAATAGAAACATACAAATTGCTTTTGTAATAACATGTACTTTTCACTCCAGAGATGACTGCGATCCAGCCTTCCGAACTGCCTGCCGTCTAATTTGTGTTTGCAGTTAGAGCAGCTGCAGGTCCGGCGTGGAAATACCTGCTGGAGGTATCTCTGCCTGCTTTGCTCGGTGCGGCGTTTTGGGAGGGTTTGCTTTCGAGACGTAGAAAGCGTGCGGCCAGAGGTCCTGGTTGCTTCAGACTGTTGGGAGCCTGCTGGGAGAGGGCTGTGAAAATCACTTTGTGGGTTGCTGTGTGCACTCTGCCTTGACGAGATTGTTCATCAGCAACTATTAGTTCTGCAAATTCAGGCCAGGGACGTTGGAGCCACCCTACTCTGCTCTCTTCCCTTATATCACACCCAGAGCAGAGGGGTCGAGTAGAGCAGAGCAAGGGTTGTGTGCCCTCCTTGAAACTGCACACACTCCGGTTATGTCAGCAGTGATGCCACTGCATCCTATTAACTTCCGTATTCTAACAAAAATGCAACAATTCAGAGTTCTGGAAACCATTTTGTTGGTGAGGTATGATAAGAAATAAAAGGAAATGCTCCCTTTTGGCAGCCTGGGTTCAGCAAAGCCAACAGCAATGAAAACATAAATTATCAGAGAATGGTTTGGGTTGGAAGGGACCTTAAAGATCATCCAGTTCCAACCCCCTTGCCCTGGGCAGGGACACCTTCCACCAGGCCAGGTTGCTCAGAACCCTGTCCAACCTGGCCTTGAACACTGCCAGGGATGGGGCATCCACAGCTTCTCTGGGCAACCTGTGCCAGTGCCTCACCACCCTCACAGGGAAAAATTTCTTCCTTATGTCTAATCTAAACCTTCCCTCTTCCAGTTTAAAGCCATTACCCTTGCTAGAAGTCCCTCCCCAGCTACATCTCCGCTGTTCAAAAATAGTTGGTTTATGGGGTAAGTGTTCACGAGGGCAGTTAGGCAGAATCTGCTTTGGAAGTTCCTTGCCTGTTGCTGTGTCGTCTCCAGGTATCCCTGTGCCTTGTTTGTGCCCTTCGTTGTGCGAGGGGGACACTTTCAGGGCCAGCAGTGAGCCCATCGCCGCATCCTGGCTCGGGGCAAAGCTTGGACAAGCAGCAAGAGCGCCAGTGAAAGCAAAAGCTGCCGCTGCAGACGGAGGAGCGTGAAAGCACAGCGGGGCGTGCGAGGAGCTGCTGCGCGGCAGTGGCACGGCGCCTTGGCAGAGGGCAGTAAATCAGTCCTGGCAATGGGGAGTGGTTCAAAGCAGCCTAATTGAGTTTGTGCGGTTTGTATGGAGGTGGTGCTACTTTTGTTCCAGTTTTTTTTTTGGTGTGATCAATAGAAAAAACAAACCAACCAACGCCCCCTCAAACTGAAACCAGAAATGTGAGAAATTGAGCTACACCAAAATAAGCCCACCTTAAAGTACTTCCTTAAAATGGGTCTCTAAACAGATTAAATGGGTATGTGAATAAATCTAAAAAAGCATTACAACTAAGGTAAAGATATTTTTAATGTTTAAAGAACCAGCAGGAGACTTTAAAGTTGATTCTTATGGTAAAGAAAATATATGTGTGTGTTCGATGTTACGTTTAAAAGCACAGACACATCGATTTTTGTAGCAGGATGCTTCTGTACCACTGCAGCTGTGTAAACTAATTTTAACACCCCTTCTATTTCCAGTGCAAAGAGTCCTCAGAGTAAATGGGTGTTTGACCTGTAACTACTGAGAGTAGTGTTCACTTTGGGGCCTATCTAAGCCCGATGTGAAGAAATATAATTTATTTTAATGATATTTAAACTAATGAGCTTGGCTAATAGATATTTTTGAAGCCCTGGATAAGGGTTCAGGCATGGGACAACACGCTGCCGGGCACAAACACTCATTTACTCTGCAAAATGTCAGAGAATGGCCCAAATGCAAAGTGCATTTTGTTTGACTTTTAAGAATATATTTTCATTAGTTACTGGCCTGAGAAATCAAATAAATCAGCCAGTTATTCAGTGAAATCTTAAATGTTAATTGAGAGTCACGGGAGTGACTTGAGCCAAAGGAGAGGAGGGCATGGAGTGGGGACGAGCTGCCGGGATGGGCGTTTGCTTGGAGGCTGTGTCACCCGTGTGATGTGCTTTACCAACAAGTCTCCTACGAATGTGTCCACCCCAAGTCTGTATTGACTTCTGCTGATGGGGACACTGGCAAGAAACCTCCGTGGGACTGGGCAGATGTCCTGCTGCCCTGGCCACCGGTCGCTGACCTGAGGGTTTGCTGGCTGTGCTGGGGCTGCTCCCCGGAGCAGCTCAGACAGCCTGGATGCGAGCAGTGATCCCCGGAGTAGGATGAAGAGGATGGAGGAACTGTCTCAGGGCTGGAAAGGTGAGGGCCAAATGAGTCCCTGCAACTCCATCCTGAGTATCTCAGTGCAGGCATTTGAATCACATCATGTATAGGCTGGCATGTATAGCTTGGCTCTCTTCCCTACAAACCTGGTCAAATTTTTTGTCCTGATTGTTCCTTGCATGTTGCTATCTACATATTTATTTTGCTCAATGCCAGCTAGCCAAGGTTGCTGTTTGAGGGACGATAGTTTCTACCACTGGCACATCAGTGGCCAGCTTGAGCTGGTCACGTTTTCAGCATCCCCAGAATTTTCCAGGACCAGGGAGGGAAAACTGTACCCATAAAGTCCCACATTGCACCAGGGAATGTGGGAAGGGAACAGACCTTGCAAGTCCATTTTCCTGCCCTCAGGCAGGTTGATCTGTCAAAATCATTCCCAGCAGCTGTTTGTTTAACCCGTTCTTGAGCTCTGCCAACACTGGAGATCCCACAGTGTCTCATTGCCATTACAGTTTTGTTATACAAGTGCTTTGTAATGAGGACGGTGGGTTTCTCTTCTTCCCATTATTAGCAGCAGTGATGTGCAGCTCCTTTATGCCACAGAATAGCAGAGGGAAGGGGCGAGGGCAGCAATTAAATTGATGCGAGTCCTGTCTGTGGGCAAGTCCTGAGGCTGCTCAGCACCAGTAGCGGGACTTTGGATCTGATCCCCCCTTTCCTCTCCCTTCTGTCGTGTGAAATGGTTTGTGTTGGTGCCGTCTGCCCCTCTCCCAGGGTTCAGCCTGGGGAAGGAGCAAACGGCAGCGGCACCACATGGCCGGGCTGTTTCACAGGTAGAGCTGCGGCATCTCCAAACGCCGGCAGCCCAGCTCTGCGCCGAGCAGATGAAAGATTATAGTGATCAATTTGGTGAGAAGGGAGATTTTTCTCCATCTGTCCACCCTCAAGGCTCTATTTCCTCATAAACCATTCCCAGAGACATCAAGAAAATTGAAGCTGTTCCGAAATGGAAAAGATAGTTAGCCTAAAATGAATGAATATCCGATACGCTGGCTGGCTCTCCTGAAACAGAAGGGAGGCAGCCAGCCGAGGCGATGGCTTTCCTGCAGCATGCTGAATTTTTATTTTTTTTTTTAAATAGGAAAGCACCTCTGTAGCCTGCTGTTTTCACCCAGCATCGTTCGTCTCCAAGCTGCACGGCTCAGTGACGCACGTCGCAAACTCTCCCCCCGTGCCGCTCAGAGGTGCCTCCTCCCCAGACCACGTGAGATGGGGGGCTGAGATCCAGTCCCCAAAACTCAGCTGCTGTTCTGCACCCTGGCTGCGTTGTTAGCGCTCGTTGGGAAAGCCCGGGGCTGAAGCACTGGTCCTGGCCAGCTGCAATTTCCTCATTTGGAATATGGGCTCCCAGGCCCCGAGGCTTTCTGTTCATTTAGTAATCTCATGTAATGTATTTTGATATTTTTTTTTTAATGGAATAGCAAAAGATAAAGAAGAGAAGACATTTTAAAGGGTGTATCTTTGTGAAGCTTCCGTGTCCGGTGCTTCAAATCCTCTCAGCTTCGTTAATACTCGGTGCAAATTGCTTGAAGCAGGAAGGTCACCTCTGGAGGACTTGGGCAGGTTTCCAGGTGGGACCTTGGGATGCAGTGGGCTCCTGCCTCCACCTCCCTCTTGGAGCTGGATAAACAGGGGAATGTCATCGTGGGTCACACTTACCAAGTGTGTCCCCCTCCCCACCCTGGTTTTTGCAAGGAATTTAACTGTCTCTTCCTCCTCCCTCACTTTTTGGTTTTTTTTTTTTCTTACGGCTAGGGTGGAGAACATTTCCTACAACCCCACCTAGGCTTCTTGCCAGCTGAATACACACCTCTAAAATGCTCCTGCATTTGCAGACTTTTCTTAGTGCACGTTCTCTCAAGCAGTCAAGCCACCTGCCAGGTTTTTTTCCCCTTTCCATTTTTGAACCACTAAAGATCGCTGTGTGCACATCTGACAAGCCGCAATTACCGAGGAGGTCCTGATGCAGAGGCGCGATTCCCGTTCAGTGGCACTGTCTGCAGAGCGGCTTCTCTGCACGTGCGAAGGCCTCCAGAAGCTGTAGTTCCTTCTGCTGCTCCGAGCAGGTGATGCCCAGCCAGCTGGCACTCGTTGTCTCTCCTTCTTGCTTGCCGATAGTTTTTGTAATGCATTAACTATCAGTTACCAACACGGTAAAATCATATGTCTTCTAATTTCTGCTTCGTTGCCCTGTGGAGGAAGACGGGAGGGCAGGTAGGTCCTCTGCAAGATGCTGCGTGTGACTTGGTTTAGCAGTTTTTAATTTTGTGCTTGTTATTGTGCTCAAGGAGGTAATTTCTTCTTTCCCTGGGAAATGAGTGGATCTGAATGTGTATTGCTGTGTATCTGGCTAAGGGACCTGATATTTGCAGGGGGCAGCATGGTGGGGATGCTAAGGAGTGTTGACTGGGAAACCCAAGATTGGGCAAGACATGGGCCAGTGCAAGAGAAAGCGGCCGTTCCCCAGACAGGCCAGAAGAAAGGGGTAAGACGTTGGGTTCGGAAAGAACCTGCAAGGAGAATGCTGTGCGTGGCTTTGTGGCTGAGCCTGCTGAAGGGAAAAAACCAGAGGGTTTTCTGTAGGTGCGTGGGGGTGGCTTTCCTGAGGGCTGGGCATGGCCAGGGCACATGAGCTGGAAGATGCTGTTGCTCCTTGGAGAAGCTGGGATCTGCAAGGCAGCCCTCAGCCTATGGATGCTCCAAAGCACTGAGGGAATGAAGGCACTACATGATTTTATTTTTGCCTAAAGCCACGTTTCTGCCAGGAAAACTTCTCCCATGTGTCCTGATCCAAGTCTGTGTGGGCGGCCCCCAGCAGCTGACGCTGCCACCCACCAAAGTCCAGTGGCAACGGCTGTGGTGAGGAGGCCAGAGCTGCATCCCAAAATAGCTGGGGTCCTCACGAGATGGAGACTGGTGACCTTAGCCCGAGGGAACAAAAACCGCGTGTCCTACAAAAACACCCCAGGCATGAGCCGGAGGATGACAGTGTGGGGCAGAACCTCGGAGGAGCCCCTCGCTGTCACCCCACCCCGGAGATGCTGCCAGCTGGGGGGCCCAGCTCATCCCCTGCCAGCCCCGGCCTGGCTCCCTCTGGGCTTTTGGATGCTTCCACGATGCCCGTGAGGCTACGAGCAGCATGCTCCTGTAAGCATGAATGCAGGACCAGTCCTTTTCCTACCAGCTGTCAAAAAGCATTATTTAATCTCAAATAGCTCTCAGTGGCTTTTTTTTTTATTTTGTTGTTGTTGCTGTTGTTTCCTCCAGTTTAAGAAGGTTGTTGAGTGTGAGAGAGCAGGAAGCGGTGTCAATAACACAGTGGGTTTTTTCTTTTCACAGACACCCTTTGAACTCCCCTTACTCTGCCTCCCCTCCAGTTACATTTACACACCCTATAAATAACCTTCTAGTGCTTTGAAATGCTTCTATTAAAGCTAAAAGGGATTTTTTTTTCCAGATCCAGTGTTATTTTCTACATTATCTGTAGACAACTTCCAGCATAATTATTATAAATGGCTTTAGGTTTTAACCCATTTCACCATGTACGCTAAATGAGAAGGAAAGCCGTGCAGAGCAGCGGCAGAAGCTTGCAAAGGCGATGATGGGTGCGACAGGACCCCCCCACAGCTGCTTCGGTGGGGCGCAGGGAGCCGAGGCTGAGCCTGGCGTGGTGCCTTATCTGCCCGCGGGCCTCCTCGGGGTCAGCTGCTGCCGACTTCTGCAAGTTCCTGCGCCAGCGTCCTCACGCCCGGGATGCCTTCGGCACAATCTGACTTTCTGGGATGGGTATTTCTGTTGCTTCGTTGTTACTTCAGGCTGTACCATAGGAACTCCACGGGCACTCCTGGTCTAAGTCAGAAAAGGATCAAGTCTTCCATAATAATCCTCTGCTAGTGTTGTGTGGGCCTGTTTTCCCGTGCTAGGAGCATTGCAGATCTCGCAATAAGGCTTTGGGATGCCTCTGCTCCAGGTCGCCTTCCTTCCTACTGCTGTCTGCCCTTCGCAGTGCAGCAAATTGATGACAGAAGCACCCTTATAGCTTTTATTAACTCACCTTTCTCTCTTTTCCCAGTTTTTTGATATTGGACGTCGCAAAGGCTGTGGCTTAAAGAAGTGCTTGGTGTAAGTTTTGCTGTGTCTCCTGGAGCCGAGTGGCTGGAAAAGCACCCAGTCTTGTCAGCGTAGCCCTTACTGACAGCAGACGAAGCTTTCTGGAAACTTAATGAACTGCAAGGTAAGACCACTCCTACCAGCCTTGCAGCCTGCAGAAGGCTTTATCTCTGCCTCTTGCTATCTCACTGAGCGATGAAAGTCTCGTTCACCATCATTGATCTCCTTTCTGTACCTCAACGGGTTGATCCCGGCGGGTAACCCCTCTGGCTGGCCGGGCTGAGGGCTGGGGCGAGCGGTGTCTCTGCAGGCCTTCTTGAAGGATGTCCCTTCCACCACCTGCCACGTTTTCTGAGGAGGGACAGTGGCACCCTGAGATAAAGTGCATCTGCTCTCATTTCTGGGTACCTGATGCTCTGCTACAGCATTTAACATGCCTGACTTTTACTGTAGAAATTAAGATTTGGTGAAAGGACATTCCTTACCAAGTATCTGCGGCTGTTAAGGCACTTGTCACCTCCGTTGACTGCCTGTCACCAGTTTAAGCCTGGCCAGGCAGTCACTCATGTTTTCTGGAGCAAAGCAAGTCTTTGACCTGCAGTTTAAAAAAAATGCAATACGAACAGCTAATTTATTTTGAACCAAAGAAAGAAAAGAAATCGTCAAGCAGTCACGCTGTCTTGTAGGTCACGCCACGTGGTCTTTCATCATTTGGCTTCACAGGAAAAAGTATATTCTTTTTTGGGGAGATCTGAGCAAAATCAAGGAATGTCACATTGCTGAAGCTCTACCACCCACCGTGGATGTGCGGTGGCATTTTGGAACAGGTTAGGTACCTTGCGCCAGCCTCAGGTCTTGGCTTTTTGTTGAAGACCAAGGAGGTGGCCAGATGCTTGTGAGGGATTTAGAGGAGCAAAGGAGGTATCGCTTCTCTCCTGCGCTCCACTAATTGATTGCAGGAGCATTAATAACCCAGAGCAATGTGATGTGAGAGCTCTGCTGAAACCATCTTCTGCAGAGAGGTGTTTCCTCTTGAGTCTGTCGGTACAGACTAACATTTATAAAGAAATGTCTTTGCACTACTTCTAACAATAACTGTTTTTTCTCAACTGCTTCCCCCCTAATCCATTAATTTCTGACTTACCAGTGGCTCCAGTTCCTTGGCTGCGAAACCCATAATTTATGATGTTGACTTGGAAGTGGGAGAAAGATTAACTTGAAAGTCAGGAGATGGCAAAAACCCCACATTCGTTTGAAATAATTGAAATATTCCCATTTGAGAGCCGTTTTATTTTTTTTCCTTACTTTGTTAATATCTACAGATGTGCAGTTAAAAAAAAGACAGCTCCTTAATATATACTGTGAGACCAGAAAGTTAAGAAGTCTTTATAATTTTAAATAGAATAAAATATTGTAATAGGAATAGTAGTGGATTAGATGTTCTTTAATGTATTTACGTATATTCCCTCGCAATTGATTTAACAGTTTTCAGGTGGACACGCTTGCTGAGGTGAATGGAAACAAACAAAACCCAAGACTCTTGGGAAAATGTCATTAATGCCTAAGAATAAACCCACCAGTCCAGAAAGATTTATAAACACACCATTGGTGTTATTGGGACCGTGCATTTTGCAGGAGCTGAGCGAATGAGGAATTTTTTTGACCAGTCTGTGGTAACCCAGGCAGGTCATTGTCTATTCTATATGGAGCTTTTGCAGGAGAGAGCGAGCGCTGAAGGGCATTAGCTAAATAAGAGATGATTTAGTGGTGACGGCACTGTTGGTCTGCGTATCCCACAGCTGCTCAATTTCAATATAAACTCCATAACTCTGGGTGCAGAGGGAAGTGAACATGCACAAGAGACTGTTTCTGAATATATTTCCCCCTCTCTCTCCAATAAAAGGCACAAATAATAGCGTATTTTTCAAAGCGCAACGAACTTTACATTGCAAATAGTTACATTAAATTTACATTTCATGGGTGAGTGGCCGTAGCCGCCGCTTGCCGCATCCTCGTTGGTGACACTCCAGCAGTTGTCCGTGATCTACTGCCCGGGATGAGAGGTGGTGGAGGGCAGAGCTCCGTTGAGCTCCACGATATCTCCCACCGCCTTGCCTTTGGAATCAAAAGGAGACCCAGTGCTGGGGGAGAGCCTTGTGCGGTCACGTAGTGATTTCTGGGCAAGATTCCTGTGCCCCAAGAGCAGGGGGTAGTGAAACACTTTTTTTTTTTTTTTTTTTTTTTTTTTTTTTGTGTGTGTGTGTGCTCCTGCTCTGCAGAGAAAAGCCTGCAGATACTTGGTGCTTTCTCGGTAAAGGTCAATATCCTCGCCCTCCCCGTTTTCTCCAGAGATAATCGATGCAATGCAAATGCTCTGTTGACAGTTACGCCTGCCACGGAAAACTCATTTTCTGCCCCTCCTCGCTGGGACGTGCAGCACGGTGGCCGTTACCCCGATAAGGGCTGCATGCCCTCCTGCCATGGTTTGTGTTGGCAGAGCCCAGGGCTCTATCGCTGCCTCCCACTGCCATAAAAAAGTGTGGGGAGTTTTTTTTCTCCTCCTCCTTTCTTTGCTTATCTGCAACAGCCTCAGTGACTTTTCTGGTCAGTCTCTGTCGTGACCTTTCCACTCAGCACATTGTTTTATTTCTAGTCTCAAGGTTCGTTGTTTGTCATTTATCTGTGTTGGCTTTGGCACTTGCTAGCCCAGGGTACATGCCTGAGTCACTCCTTACCTGGCAGGGATTATTCCTCATTAGTCGCTGTGCTGGCATTTACCGTCCTGGCAGCCTTCAGATCCTGCCTGGTGTGGGAGGCTGGCCCGAGTCGCAGCTGGGTTTGCTTCCATGGAAAATCAGAGGTGACCTGAGAGTGATGCTGGGAGCTGGTCCCATCTCCAGAGGGGACAGCGGGGTAGGGGTGCCGATGCGGGGAGCCCCTTCGGGATGTGTCCATTCCCCAGCTTGGCCCAGGCACGGGACAAGCATTTATTCCCTATGGGATTTATCCTGCCATGGCTTTTGTCCAGCAGTGCCCACACTCACAGATTAAAAACCCACGCGGGTTTGCCAGCCTGTGCTGCAGCCATAGCCACAGCTCTGCTTGAGCCTGCCTGCTGGGATTTGCTCTTTTACGTTTGTTTGCAGGCTCCTAGGAGAGATCTCCCGTTTTATGGCTTTTTTTTTCTGCACACTGTGCTCCTGTTCCCCGGGAGCGGTGATGCCATGCACCGTGCCGCCGTGCCACATCACGGGGCTGACTCCTGCTCGCAGCATCATAATTTCCAGAACGGTCCCTCAATGAAAAAAAGTCTCGAGCAGCTCCTTAATAAACTAGTTCAACGTATAAAGTATTTAACTGTTGTGTAATTTCCTGGTAAGCCAGCGGGTCCCCTAATAAATGCGGGAGCGTTGTGCTGGCTCCTCGCCAGCGCTCAGGCGTCCCTGGCGCGTTGCCATACGCCAGCTCGTAAAACCCTCCCTCCCCGTCTCCCCTTCCTGCTCCAGACACTGGCGTTGGCGCAGCCAGGTTGGGGGCGGTCCCCGGGAGACCCCCCGAGTCCCATTTGGGACAGAAGTTGCCCCATGCTCTACAGGGAGGTGGCAAGGGCTGGATGGCATCACCCGGCCATGGCATCCCCACGGCCTTTCTGACAGAACCAGTTTTTCTCCTCCATGTTTGCGCGCATGCAGAGCCCTTTCCTCAGCGATCGGGCATTTTCTGGTGTCTATAGCGATGTGAAATATCATCAACTTGTGCAGTTTCTTGTGGTTTTAGTTGAGTTTCTGCCCTTTCCAGGCAGAGGGAAAAGCGTGGAAAAGTGATTTTTCCCACCCTTGAAAACCAAACTCAAACCCACTGGGGAACCAGCTGGGCCTCGGGCAGTGAGTTAAACCTTCCTCTCTAAACATGGGTTGTGATCTGGGGGGCTTGACTCAGATTCCTCAGCCTTTAGGATCTGATCCTGGGGGCCTGACGGCTCACTACGAAGGCTCATCCTTTCTTTCTGCTCATTAATTCCCTGCGATAACGCTCCCAGCTGCTGCCTTCCCCATGAAACCTCCCTCATGACACGGTACCTGGCTGAGGGCACCGCGGTGGCCCGAGGTGCTGCCGTCAATGTGCTGGCCAGCTGATGGAGGCATGCCGGCCGCGCCGTATTAGAGCTGGGAGGGAGGTGGGACCGGTATGCAGCTTCAAAGGCTCCAGACCAGTTGCCAAGAAGTTCAAAGTGGCAGCGTGAGGCTGAAGCGATCCAGATTTGGGCTTTATTTCAAGTCTCATGAGAGTCTTGATACTTTATTTTCTGAGCTGTTGGGATGTCGTTACGGGGTTTGGGGGGCTCTCCCAGCCTGGCTGGCTTCTTGGCTTTGAAACAGGTCGTGTGTTTGCTTGCAGACCCACTCTGGGCCAGCAACTGTGGGGTGCCAATGGCTGACCTGGTGTGGTGGTTCCCAGTTCCCCCTGGCAAGCCCAGAGGAGAGGGGAGGAGGGGGTCAGATGCTGTTACATGTGAAGTAAAACCATCTGGCGACAGACAGACAGACAGACATCCCATGTGGGGCTGTGTGAGCCCGAGCTGGGCAGCAGGGGCTCTCAGAGGTGCAGGATGAGGACAGGAGAGCGTGGCCTGGCGTTTCCCAGCTGAGATGTGCGCTGCCAGGGGATTGTCTATTGTTGAACTGGCTGCTGGGACTGGGCAGACTGGGCACGCTGTCCCGCCTGGGTTTCCTGCGGCAGGTCCACCATGGAGGGAGATACCCAGCCTAGGTGGCCTACACAACAGGGTCTGCTGGAAAGGGCTTTCCTGTGTCTAGCATCTGTTGCGATTTTCCTATTCTACATTTTATTTCTTTTTTTTTTCCCTCAGACCCTCTACATCTTTAAATCAACATCCATTTGAGTGCGAGCAAAGGTTGAGCTACAAAAGCTGTGTGTGGCTACCCTGGGTTTCCATCACATTAAAACAAAGAGCAAAGAAGATTTCCTGCGTGCGCAGGGCCTGGTGCAAAGTCCGCTGAAGCCGATGAGTTTTTCTGCTAACTTAGTGGACTTTGGACCCTGCCCTTCGGTGTGCGCCTCCGAGAGCTGTATTGAGGCCACTGGTGCCCCGTGTGTGAGAGGGAAATGCGGGGAAGCCTGTTGCATTTTCCCATCCACAACATTTTTTAAAACACTAGACGCTTCATTGTATTAACATCTATTTATGGGGTAGGTCAGCTAAAAGCACGTGCAAAATCGGTGTAGCAGGGAGCGGCACTTTTGAATTCGGCAATTCCTACATTAAATGCGCAGGAAGGTAAAATCTACTGGCGGGCCTTCCCCCAGAGATGCTCTGCAGACTGTAGCCTAAACCCATTTCTCCTCAGCCAGGCACTACAGTGCACATTTCAGTCCTGCTCACCTCAGTGGGACTTGACCAGCTCTTCCAGGTAAGCCCCTGCGTAGGGGTTTGCTGCGTAGGAAGATGCCTGAGCACCTCCTCCAGTGTTCTGCTGAACCATCTCTTTCCAGCCCAACTTGTAGCTGTAGCACAATTTAGGATTTTGTGCAAGATCTCTGTATACTGTGTCACTCAGTGTGGGGTTTTTTTTTCTCTTTCTGGGCAAATTGCACATCAATTTCTTTGCCTCGCTTGTCCTACAGCCGTTCTCTACGACCAGCTTCTGTGGTTGAAGGTTTGGTTTGGACACACCATCTCCTGAAGAAATCAATTGTGCTTTTGTTTGAAATCATGCAGAAGGCAACTAGTTATCCATACTTCCTTATTTTTGGTTAAGTGGCCATCACCTCCTAATTATAGTTTCTCTTTTTTTAACTACTGTACTCAATTTACAGCCTAATTACCCTTACGTTGTTTGTTTAATGAAGCTTATATAACGATTCCTGTGATCTTCATGAAACATTGCGCTGGGATTTTTCACTTTATAAACTGTGATTTTATATTAATGTTTTATAACCTCAGGTTTCTAATCATAAAGTCATAAGGAGTTTAATTGATTTGAAACTAGCCGTGCCCTGAAGTGTGTACACGTCAGATTGATTCAAATTGATCCAATGTGTTTAAATAAAGCTCGTGCCAAAAGCACGTAGCACCTTATGCTACCAGATATTTGCCCAAAGCCCTCTGGTAACTTAATTATGCTGCCATCTCAGTGTAATAAATTATTGACTAGGACATGTTTTTATGTGTGTTTGTTGTATTTTGAGAAGCCAGAGAAATCCCCCAATCCCGCAAGACAGGTACATGGCGCTGGGGGCAATGAGGGCAAATCTGATCAGGGCCGTTACCGTCGGCGGGGCTGTGGGGAGCTGGGGCTTTGCAAGTGTCTGGTCCCAGTCATGTGTTTTCTCACAGTTCACCTCTTTTTTGGCACTCTAAGAAGCTACTTTTACCATTTAAAGGAAGGAAGGAACAATCAGAGGAGAGACTAGGATGTTGCGGGGCCAAGCCAAAGCCGACGCAGCATTGGCACCTGATTTCAAACCGAACAGTCAGCCTGGAAATCTTCTGTCTGATCTGCCTGGTATGACCTTTGTGTGAAAATTTATTCAGATCTGGCGGACCCAGGTGGTATCAGGTGGAAAACACCGAGATCTATCGCACACAGAGGCAGAGGGTCTGCTGAGGCTGCAGTCCCTGCATAAGTCCCACAAGCTATAACCGGCACTGCCTCCCACGAGATGCTAAATTGGGTATCTCTGGCTGAGGGATGCAGCAGCTATTCCTGCTGTTGAAAACACCCAAGAAACACCCAAAATTGTCAGTGGATCAACCCTCATGGTGAAAACACTGCTGGCTGCTATGAAGCAAAAGGGCAAGGTCGTCAGCAGCCATGGGAAATGCCTTTGGGAAAGTAAGATGAGATCCACGCAATCCGAGACGCAATCAGCAAAAATCAAATCCTTGTTTACCTGAACCTGCCCCAGTAGCTCTCGCTGGGGTCCTGTCGCCCGGGGGGTCTCGCTGGGGCCCCCATCCCTCCCTTGGAGTCATTATGTGTCTAAAAACACCCAATCATCTCGAGGCTGATTTACACGAGTACAAATTGGTGAGGTAAAATGAAGACAGTTTAATCTAGAAAGTCGGCAACGGGTTTCTGTCTTTAATTAGACCTCAGTATTACTATAGGATTTTATTTATTCTGCAGTTGGATTAGATTTTAATAAAATAGTTTTAAATATATTAGTATGTAACAAAACTGCTGAATAGACTAAACCAGGGCAAAGCTGATAACGGTGACTAGTACTGTGCCGGCTAGAGGTAATGGAGTCTTTAGGTTCAGCAGTTTTTTCCTTGGAGACTCATCCTGACCCTTTTTCTCAGGCTACCGCTGGCTGGGAGCCTCTGTCCTGCTGGAGCGAAGCTGTCAGGATCCATGCCGGGCTGATGTAAGCGCGACCGCAGCGCTGGGCGTTTGCAATGCATGGCTTAGTGGTTTTTACTGGCCTCCTCCTGCAGCCTGTGAAACTCTGTGTGCTTAGAGAAAATACTTATCTCTTCTGGGGATGGAAGAAACAAAAACCTCAGGTTTTTGTTTTTAACCATCTTGGTTTATTTTATTATAAATTTATGAAAAAAAGTGGCTGACCTGTGATATGGGTGAATGCAAAGATGCATCGATAAATAAAAAACCCCAAGTGAATGCTAAGCCCCAGTAAATATTTCCTGACACGTCCCTCCCCTGGCAGCCTTTGCCCCGCGAAGAGCTGGGTGACTTCCTAATCACGGGGGTGCGAGGTCCTGCCTGCAGAGCTCTCGGTGCCCATGGTGAAGAGCTCGGGCTCGGCTGCTCCTGCTGCGGCGGATGGCCGGAGTCATGGAGAAAAGCATCCCTGGAGAGGTGGGGGCCTCTGCAATTTCCCTGAGTCAGCAGGGCAGGGGCAGGCAGCACGGGTGTAGTAAAATGCAAAACGCTGTTATCGTTTAAGCACCTGATTTCCAAGTTTCGGGGTAAATTCCCTGTGCTGCTGCGGGTTTGCTTTTGAATGCTCTTCTCTATGTAAGCGACTCTAATTAGCTAAATGAGGCCTCTTCCACACAGCCAGGACTTGTGAATTCGAAGAAATCAGAAACTGCACCTGGCGAGCGAGCTCAGAAAGCCGATGCTCGTTTTCTTTTATTTAAATTTTTGGTCCCTTGAGAGTCCAGAGGTGAGGGAGGGCTTCGCACACCCAGCAAGTGCACTGGAGGTGCTGCCGGGCAGCGACCGCGTCTCCCGGCTGTGCCAGTGTCGCTTGCAGGCTCCGCGTGCCGCCTTGGCCTGCAACAGGCAGAGTCTTCTCAGCTGAAATCCTGCCCTCGAACTCCAGGAGACCAAATTAATGAGTGTAATTCTCATTTTAAACAGCTCAGATTCCATCTGGTTTCCATAAGCAAACCCTGACTGGTGATCTATGGAGTGTCTGAGCCAGCGTCCTCTATCCCACGGGGAACCGCTGCGATTGATTTTGATGGGAGCTACAGTCAAATCCGGGCAAAGAGCTGGCACTTTGCTGCTCTTCAGAAAGTGCTTTGTGATCCTCAGGTGTCAGAAACCTTGAATGCGACTGTGCCCGCACGCGACGCGGACCGGCTAGCCGTCGCGCTGCGCCGTGCGAGGACGTTGCATGGTTCACAAGCAGCGCTGGCCTTATCGCAGCAGTTTGTGCAAGGATTCAACCCAGTGCCACGCATCTGGAAAGAAGAGACGGATGAATGTATTTTATCTAGATTTTCACGTTCGGTTTGGTGAACACATGGAGTGCCGGAGGAAATTGCTCTGCTCTGCTGAAGGTGTTTAAGACAATAGTAAGAAAAGATGCAGGACTGCTGTGCTTTTTTTTTTTTTTTCACCACACTGGATTTTGTCCTGCCTGGGAACGCTGCTGTTAAAAGCAGCTGCTACTTTTCTAACAGGAAAGATCCACATAAATCCTGTCTTGGATTGTCTTCTCTCCGCATGCCAAACAGAGATGTCGTGCATTGATTCCCAGGGAGAATTCCCCACGGAGCGCTCGTGCTTGTGCTACCCGTGTCGAGGTAGCCCTGTGTGTTTGTTGTGTAAATCACACATCTCTGCACTGACTCGCTGGTAAAATACTGGAGCTCTGGAAATAATGTGCATTGCTCTCATGAGAATATTTTTTATCAATTGGCCCATAAAAGTTCACCAAGGAATTATGCGAGGACCGATATATCTCTAACATCCTCCCACTGATGATAGCATCTATTTGGTACAGATGAAATTGAATTTTAATTTGTTCTCTTTCACAGATGCAGTTTTATTTTCTGGGTGTATATATGGTGCTTACACAGAACAACGAGTCTTCTGGGATTTTGCTTGCATGCATCACTACTTTTCATGACTCGGTGGCATTGGCCAACAGCAAATATCACAGGCCTTACGCTATATATCTGTGGCCAGCCAGCTCTGTTTGCAGAATATTGCATGCCTCGTAATCATTGCTGAAGGAATTAGAAGGGACAGATTTCCCTGGGTGGCTGTGGCAGCCTCAAGTCCCCTTAGCACCGTCCGCTGCCCACGCTCTGGACTCGCAAGCGCCACAGGCAGCAGCTGTCTCTCTCTTTATGCATAACCTGAAATTTGCACCAACTTCTTGCACCTGAGGACATCTCAAGTCATGGCTGTGATGGTCCCTGAGTGCTGGTGGTGAAGTCGTCCACGCGAAGCCCGCATCACGTTTGGTCCGCCGACGTGCTGCATCCCCGCAAACCGCAATCCTGCCACCGCTGTGCTTTGGTCTGTAGCAAACCCTCTTGGCAGCGGCGATAGGGCAGACCTGAGCTTTGGTCCACGTGGTTTTCCATGTCCCACAAAGGGGCTGGGACATGGGATCCAGCCAAAAACCCAATTGGATGCAAACGCTGTTTTTGCTGGTGCCCAGCTGGGTGTCTGTCTAAGCAGTGGTCTCGATAGGCTCTCTAGAACAGGGCATTTAGAGCTGAGCTGTAAATTAAGCGCTCCCTGCCCTCCCATGCCACAGGGAGAGCACTAGGATGCTTGCAAAAGCCCCAGCCGCACTCCTTCGTGCTGGCTCTTGCAGCTGAATTGCATGAGGATGGGAAGGGGCCGGGCAGAGGTTAGGCACAGCGGCAGCGCGAGGACAGGATGATTTATCCCAGCCGCTGCTGGGCAGGGGGATATCTTTATCTCCGCCGAGCCCCACGGCTGGCTGACGGAGCACAGTTCTTTCTCCCTTGATAAGCATACGAGCAGCGTATATAATTCCTGCGGAGGTTTCCTGCTAACCTACACAGGGATTCTGCAAACTTTATGCGCTCGGAAGATAAAAGGTAATGAGACTCCATACATTTCCTGGGCTAGCTTCTTTACCAACCATTCAATTACTTCCAAAACGCCCTTTCGTAACCTCTCCATTAGAAATAGATTGGAGGTCTTAATTCTCCTCTTATCACAGACAGCACCCAGGGGGAAGAGTCATGGCCTTCCCCTCCCGCTCTCCAGGAAGGATTTGCTTCCCTCTCAGGCCGTGACCCGGAGCAGGTCCCGTGCTTCAGGCGGTAGCGCACGCCGACGGGGAGGTGGCGGGGATCCGTGGCAGTTCATACATCTGCGCTGATGGAGAAGAGTTAAAGAAACCGGAAAGCAGACGATTGTATTCCTGAGGTCAGGCTATTACATTTTATTTATCATTTAAAAATAATACGTCTGCTGCCCTTTGAGAGCTGCTGAAATCCACCCTGCCGGTACTCTCCTGACTTCACAGAAAAGAGCCATTTCTGTTCTTCGTTAAACAAAGATGCCATGACCTTTTATTTTGGTGGTTCAAAGTTGCTCGAATCTATTTTAAGCTCCCTGATTGTTTTAAACCGTAGCTGGTGCTCGGCATGCCCACCTTTCGTCGTTCCCTGGTCAAGGTGGGGAACAGACACACGCTGCTTTAGCCCGGTCCGGTGCCGAGGCACGACTCCAGGGTCAGTTCCCAGGTCTGAAGCAGCAATCCTGTTTCTAGCACTGATTTCTGTCCTTCCTGTTCTCTCAGTTTCTGTAGGTAAATAAGCCAGGCAAAGGTAAATAAGCTGGTACCTACCCCTCATGCCTTGCAGTCTTCGTGCGGCAGCCTGGGAGCAGAGCTGTGTGTGCCGGGTCCTGCACCGGGGAGCTCTGCCCACTCTCCCGCTGTGGATGCTCAAAGTATCCATGCTCCACGCCGGGGCCGGCTGGCCGTACCCGTTGCTGCTGTAGGCTGGGATGTGTTTTGTATAATCTGGCGTACAGACCCGTCAAGGCTCTAGCGAGGCTGGTGCAAGGTGTGCACCCCGTTTTTCAGGACTTCTAGGATGAGCGGGGCTCCTCAAGTTTTGGGCAGATTTATCAGGCTGTGCTGCTCAAACAGCCCTGAAGTATCTGCCCAAGGCCAGTCCAACCCTTACTGGCTTTTCCTTACTCCGGAGACTGGCAAATCAGAGCTGCTCCTCCCGCGGCATTGCAATGCAGCGAGCGCAGTGCCAGGATATCACCAAACGACTATTGATTTTCTAGCAGGGCGTCTGCGCTGTAGGCAAGAGAACCGCTCTTTAGCCCGGCCCCATGTTGCGAAGAAGAGAAAATCAGCCAAATGTTGTTTAAAGACGCCGGTGTGTCTTGCTGGCCCCGCTCACGCCGGGTACTAAGGAGATCTTTACTTCCACGGGCGGCAGCAGGCCTCCGTGTTGTTTCTGCGTAACATCGATTGAACGCTCTGGGGGGCCGTGCAAGCTGAAGAGGCATACGGGGTTCGCTTTTTGGTGGGTCTGTGCCCACAGGGGACAGTGCAAAGGCAGCTGGGGAAGACCCAGGGTGCCCGAAGCAGCCGTGGAGCAGCGAGGGGCTGGTGCCATGCCTGAGAGCCAACCCCCTCACCTGTGCCCATGGGTTTTTGGGTCACCGCCGCCGCTCGGAGGCTTTGTGCAGCCGGTTGCACTTTTCAGGGTGCAGCCGAGAGTTGCGTAACCGCTGCCGATAAAAACCCAGCGCCTGTTGCTATAACTACAGCGCTCAGAAATTCAGCCTGCGCTTCCACGCGCGCGCCTTGCAGGCAGCGCTCCCAGCGCGGAGCGTGTTCGGTTTAATGCTTACGATATCAGGGATGGTGAAATTGTGTCTCGAAACTGCGTTCTGCTGGGTTTTGTGTCTGTGTTTCGGAGACCGCGGGAGAGACTGGATCTCCGGTGCTGGGGCTGCCAGCTGGCAGAGCGGGCAGGGCATCCCGCAGCCACCGTGCTGGCACCCCCGGGCCCTGGCGCGGTGCCACCCTGACCTGTGGGGCTGGTGTCCAGCAACAGGCAGATTCATTCCTCAGGGCCATCATTGAAAGGCATGCATGTCCTGGCCAAGGCACTGAAGTGATGCTCCTCCAGCACCTTGAGAGCCATCTGGGTTGCAGAAAGTGCTGCCTCAGTTTCCCTTCCATCTCTGCAATAAGCTCACACTCACCTAAATACAAACACGGTACAAATACAGCTCCTCTCCCTGTCTCTTAGGAAGATGTGGTAGGAGCAGACCTGACCTCTGTGAACAGTCCCATCCGCTGCCATCATCTGCCTCCTCCCTGCCTCTGAATCCTGCCCGAAGATGCTGGAAAGCCCTGCCTGTCCCTGCCGTGGCCGCTGCTGCTGGGGACCTCAGCAATGGGGTCCACGCTGCTCCCTCGGGTGCTTGCCCTTGACAGCAATGGTCCCTGTGATGTCTGATCACGATCCTCAGGCAGGGGACCAAGCTGGCATCTTTTGCGTGGCCTGCTCTGACCCCTCAATCCCAGGCGCAGTCCGGGGGATGTTTTCCAGTCATCTGGGCTGAGAAGAGGGAGGGAGCCCGCAAAGCAGCTCCCAGGGCTACTGCACCCCAGTTGCTCTGCTCCCCTCCACCCCAGGAAGGTTGGGGGCTGTGATCAGAGGGCACAAAACCCTCTGCAAAACACAGCCAGACTTGGTCAGGGCAAGTTTTATCTGCTTAACATCAGCTCCTGCGCTCTGCTACCTGGCAGGGCAAAGGTGGCCTCTCCATGGCTGGCAGCTGCTCTTGGTTTGGGATCCCAAAGGTTTCCCGGGTTAAATAAAGCCTCCGAGCTGACCGGCTCTGTAGCTGGAGATCTGCATCTTCTGGCTGCATGCAGTGAAGATCTGAAGCGGGTAATGACTCCGCTTGGCTAATTTAGCCGCTGCCCAACTCTAGATAATTACAGCTCTTTTAGCTTTGTTCCTGCGTAAGCCTTTAAGTGTTTCCTTTGGAAAAAGGCTTTGCTCACGCTTCTGTGAGCTGCTCGGAGCCTTTCCAGGACAGCATCCAACGCAGGCTGCCAATAAACCAGGCTGCGACGCGTGCGGAAGGGCCGCCGGGCCCGGCACAGGAATGCCCGGGGCAGGAAAGGTTCTGATGGCAGCCAGCAGCTTGAGTTTCCTCCTCTCCTTGACAAGGAAGGAGGAGGAGGAGGAGGGAAGCACAGCCGCGTTGGACAATGTCTTTCAACCGCACCGTGAGCTGAGTAATAAAACTGCCCTGAGGGATTCATTTTTGGTGCCTCAGGGCACCGCTCGCAGCGGAGCTGCGGAACATAAATTTCTCCGTTGGGTCCGGCTTTGCAGCCAGGTGAGAGGGGAGCGTGGGGCGGGCTCCCCTCCTTCTGGGGCTGGGCACCTCGGGGCCTTGGACCCTTGTGCAGCCTGGGAAGCAAACAGGCAGCGATGCTATCAAAATAAAGACAATTTGTGTGGCGTGGGCGAAGGCGGTTTACGGCAATAAGCAGCTACCAGAGTTATGAAACGGATCCGGCGATGACCTGGTGTGATATACGGCACGCTGGGGGACAGTGTGGCAGAGGTATCCGGGGATCTGCAACCCCCTCAAAATTTATTAATGGCAAAGGTTCAGTATTTGAGTCTTAATTGTCTGCTAGATCCAGTGCCAGGGACAGCAAATGACTTATTTTCTCTCAGCTCTAGAGCACGAATGACGATCTCGCCCTGACTTTAAGAAGGGATTTAGCGCTGTCAGAAGCTGCTGGGGTATTTTATAGTGCCAGCGTGCAGCCTGGTCAGACGGGGAAGGACCCGTGTATGTTTTCAGCATCACAACTGAACTTCTCCGACAGCGCCACGGAATAGCTGGCATCCCACGGCGCTCGGCAGAAGCGGGGAGGTGCGGCGAGCGCGGCTGTGACACGGAGATGTGTTTGTGAATGTAAAATAGTTATTTAGCAAACCGCCAGATCTGGAGGCTAACTGATGTTAAATGGAGCAGCTGTTGGCTTCTATTTTCCTCCAGCAGCTTATCAGAGATCATCTCTTCAATCAAAGGCACTTAAAAAACCTCTGACAATCAATTCATATTCTACTCTGTGCCGGGGAGAGAAGAAATACTAATAAAAGACCTCCCATGATTGCCTCTGTAATTTCCTTTCTACAAGATAAGTTTAGGTCCCAGTTCGTAAAGTACAACACGTAGGACATTAAGTTGTTGTTTTATTCAGAAAAAAGTTGCCAGCCCCTAAAGAATTCAATTTTGTGATTCATTAAACCTTTATTCCACGTCTCTCTATCATGCTCTTTGAATACATAATCCCAGACAGACTTGATTGATGAAAAGATAATCCTATTTTTAGCTTGGAAAAACATCCATACAACAGCAAGGAAAACTTTCACAGCAGAGCAAGGAAAAGATATAAGACCCTGCACCGTTAAGGTAACAAAAAAATGCTTAATAAAATTGATGGCTTTATAGGCGCTAACTGGAGCCAGGGAAAAGACTGTGCATGAATACACGAGTGGCGCTTTGCTGTATCGTTATCCCGCATTATTCACGTCTTTGAGTATCTCCCGTGGAAAAAAAAGTGCATGTTGGGCTCCCACGGAGATGAGGGAGCCTTGCGCTGCTGATGCCAGGGGAGCAGGAGGGGGCAGATGCTGCCAAAACTGCGCCTGCAACACCTCTGCTGCGGGGAGGTTGCTGCCAGCCTCCGCCCCTGCTGCGCCCAGACCCGGCTCCCAAAACTTCCCCAGCTCCTCAGGGCAGGTTTGGCTTTTTACTATGTAATTTGAATTTTTGAACCGGACAGCACTGGGTACGTGGGTACAAGCTCCAGGAGCCCCCAGCCTGGGAGCTGCTGGGCTCGTCGGCACGTCTTCAGATTAAATGTGAGCGGCTTAAATAAGACGCACGGCAGCCCAGCAGCTGGGACACCGCGGGCCACAGCCATCGCCTCCATCTGGTCCCTTCCCAGGTGCCAAGAGAAGCTGGATGGGCAACAAGGAAGATGCTACCCCACCCCCAGCACTGCAATGCTTTACACTGCGGGGGCACCGGGGCCAGGGGGTGCCGAGGTGCCCAGCTCTCCCACCCTGACCGAGACCCCCTCATAAATCCCCAGGATCCCTGTGCACCCACTTCTGCCTCATTTTCTGCCAGTCCTGCTGGGAACAGAGCTGTTTGTGTCGCCTGATTGATGGTGGGCATAAAACCCTCCTGCTGAGACGAGCGTGGTTTATTGCTCCATAGTTCATCCCCCGGGGAGGCGGCTGCCCTGCGCCCTGACCGTGATACCCGGCTGCGATGATGTACGGCTCGAAGGCCACCACGTGCCCTGCGGTCCCCAGCCGTGCCCCACAGTGGGATGGGGCTGGCAGCAGGGGGAGAAACCCCCCTGGGGCTGCAAAAAAGGGTTCAGTTCAGGCTGCTCTGTCTGGAGCTATGCCATGCGCAGTGCCAGGGTGCATATATACGTATATATGTATATACATACACATGCATCTGAAGAGGTATCCTGCTGAAGGTGGGGGGGTCCAAAATCTCCCAATTAGCTAAAAATTAGCCTCTGGGCCATGCAAGGAGCAGCAGCCCGTGGGCATCCGCAGTCATTTCAAGGCAACAGGTAGCAGAGCCAGCCGCCGTGCAGCGAGCATCGCCTGGTGCCTGACCTTTATCTGCCCGAGGAAGGAGAGCGATAACTCACCGGCAGCATTGCCACCACCGACTTAATTGGTCTCATCTCACGAGCGAAGATAAAGGTCGCTTCACAGCTGAGTTCAGCCAATATGTTCTCCATATGGACAAGAAATGTTGCTTTTGTGTTAGCCATGTGCTGAAGTAGGGCTTTTTCTTTTTTTTTTTTTTTCCACGGGGTTTTAAACTTCAATGTAGCTAAGCACCAGTCATTAAAAAATAGCTCCAGCTATGAGAAGAAGTTATGGTATTTATAGGCAGTTAAAAGAAATCACTGCTTCCCATTTAATGCTCCAGTTCAGCAAATCACTTAAGTGCACGGTTAAATTGCAGCGAGTGATGAATCCTCCCCACGTTCGGCAAAGCGTCGCAGCATGTGCGCACCTTCCTTTGCCGTCCGAGGGCCTTCGGCGTGCTCTGAAGAAGGGAAAAAGCAATATTTATGGGCTTCACTCGGGGCTGGGCTGAATCAAGGCCATTTTATTAGCAGAAAATGTAGAGATATTACATCAAAGCAAATGTTATTTATAAAGAGCCACATTCCTTTTCTGATGACAGGACAATTGTGGGAAGTGATCAAAGAAGGTTTGAAAGTTGAGGCGAAGGCGTTACTTGCGTGGCACATGGGAGAGGACGTCCTCGCCCGCTCCAGCTTATCTGCTTGCTGCTGCTCGCAAGCTAATATTGACACAGGCTCCCAAACACCACGCTGAAGGGCACCGCGTGTTTGAATAGTGGCATTTAACATAACAAACACGATAACCATCATATCAACACGCATGGCTGGGAGATCTTGCATATCTGAGGAGGGTTTCGGCCCCTCCTAGGGAGCTGGGCGCAGGGAGGGTGACTGCTCTTGGCATGGCCATGCTTTGTCACTGGCAAAGGGGGTGGCAGGGACAGGGGGAGCGTCCACAGGGGTGGCAGGGGTGGGAGGACGGTGGGGCCCAGCAAACCTCCATCCTCCACCGCGCTTCTTCAGCAAGGCCTGGTCGAGCAGGCACAGCGGTGTCGAGGGGGTTTGGGAGTATTTCCTGGGGAGCCCCACCGCACGGGACAGGCCCCCGGGCTCAGCTAAGGGGCTCATTTAGCTCCCAGGAGGAGGATGAGGATGAGGAATGCTGGCTAAGTGCTCTCTAAACACTGCATATTAATCATGCTTGCTCTGCTAATTACCCGTCAGGGTGAAGGGCCTGGTGGGACAGCAGGTGGGAAGCGGTGGGAGAAGGTGAGGAGGGAAGGCAGCGTGTCCCTGTCCCTGCGTGTACGTCTAGGGATGGCAAAGCACATTCCTGAAGGATGAGCACTGCAAGCCCACCCTCTTTGACTTTGCCAATCCTTTGCAGCAGGGACGACAAAAAAAGGAGCATTTTCTCTGCAGGGTAACACCTGGCGAGTGCCGGCTTTCACCAAAACATAAATGCCTGAACAATCTCAGCTGATCTCTTTTTCACTCCTCTCTTGGGACTGAGTTGTGGGGGATCAAATTCCTCTCCCTCCTTCCTGGAAACACAGCTTATCCAAAGAAATCCTGTTGTTCTCTAAAGAAACGGTGTCCACGGGAACTGGGCACTAACGACCAGAGCCAGTGCCCGTCCCAGGGAGCCAGGAGCATGGCAGCTGCTCAGCACACGCCGCCTTCCTGCCGTGGCCTGGGATTCACTGGGGTTGAGGTGAAATTTGATTGCTTCCTTTGCAGATGGCGGCGAGGCTGTGACCTGAAGGCTCGGGAACATCTCCGGTTCCTGAATTTGCTTCCCTTCGAATGCTCGATGCCAAAAAAGAAAAAAGAAGTAGCAGGATCCCAAGACGTTTTGGTTTCGCGATGCTGGTGTCACTGCTGCCAGTGAGCTCATTTGTGCTGGAGGCAGTGAGGGCAGTGCCCTGTCCCAAAATGACAGCCGGTTGGGCAGACCCGCTTTGGGATGCCTGGGAGCGGACGTCTGCACCCAGGGCCACCCCTCCTACAGACATCTGTTAAGGCTTTGAGCCCCTGAAATCCATTATTAAAAACTCTCTTTGACTTCAGCAGGAGCAGGATTTCATCTTTAGGCTGGACTTTGAGCAGGGAAGGGATTTCAGCTTGGGGAAGCTGGGCTGGATGAGTCTTTTGTGTATGGGCTTCAAACATCTTTCACATTCCCTGTAGCTTTACCTGTGTTGAACCAGGAAATAAATAATGTATATGGGAAGCGGGGTAATGCACTGTGGCACTGAAACCCTGGAGATGGCTGAATAATAAATAAAAGCCTCTCTCCTTTTATCGGTGGGTTATGGCCTTGCTGGCTGACTATCAAGCTGGGCAGCCAGAAGGGAGTAAGGGTGAAGCCAGAGGAGAGGGAAGGGCAGTGGGAGCAGGACAGCTCTGCAGGGAACCCCCTGGGACACCCCGAGAGCACCAGTGGGTTGCCAGTGGCACCGCCGGCCCGGATCTGGCCCCTGGGAGCCAGGATTAGCAGTCACCCTCTTCCCCAAACCGTGTCGCCCAGCACCATTTTGGGGTGCGCCCGGAGAGAGCGGTGCCTTACCTGCTTGGTGTTTTCATATAAGGGTTGCTCATCACTTTACGCGGCTGTATCACCGCAGGCTCCGTGCAGATGTCGGTTCTGGCGAGGGGGGGATCTTGTCCTACAAAGCAGCGTCCCCCTTGCAGGGGGCTGTGATCTATTTACAAGCGAACCCTCAGATAGGGCTTGGGGGGTTTTGCTCATTGCCTGGTCAGGATGGTCCCACCAAGCCATGCCGGAGGCACGCCAGCACCTCCAAAATTTAGAAGGGAATTCAGTTCAGAGCGCCCAGTTTAGAGAAAAGTGTTAAATCCTGACTCCATCAAGCACGGAGCCATGAATTGCAGGAAACACTGGGAGGGGCCGTGGGGAAGGGGAGGGCAGAGGGGAGTGCCTGAGGAACCCCAGGGGGAAAACATGCATGTAAAGACCCCCGGACCAAGACCCATTTCCATGAAAGCAGGACCCAGCCTGCGATCCCGTACCGTGGCTGCAGAAGCTGTGCGTGCATCCCAGCAGCCGCTCAGCTGCTTGAAACGGAGGATGCTCTGGGGCTGAAATGAAGCATTGGCAGCTACAGGCACAGGATCCTTCTCTCTCTGCATACCTGTCTCCAAACCTTGTAATTGCATTGTTCATATTTAGGTTGCAGCGAAGAAACGTCTTATACCTAATGTTTGTCTCCTCCGAGGAGCAATCTGAGAGTGGCTGGCAGGTTTCTGGGTCCTCTTGCCCCTGTGTGTGCTTCTGGAGGGCTTGGCCTCAGACACAGCAGAGACGGAGCAAACAGGGGCTGACTCCATGGCTCTTCTTGGGGAAGGAGGCACGGGGGGATGCCGGACCCCCTCCCTCAGGAGAGAAACACATGGAGGAGTTTGTCTCTGTGAGATCTGCTGAAACCCACATCGTTCCTGCAAGTCTTCACGGCCGCTGGAGTTAATCGATGCAGTTTGTTTGCCTTTGGGGCAGAGGGTATCGATCCCCTTTGTCTCCCGCCCTCCTTGTGTGATGCCAGATGTCTGAAACGTGTCCAAGTTGCGCTGCTGCCAGGCCGAGTGGCAGCTGAATTATCACCTGGGTCACCCGGTTGCTGTTGGAAATGCACAATGAGCTCCCGGCTAAGAGAAAGAGAAAAAAAAAAAAAAAAAAAAAAAAAAAAAAAACACCCAAAA
>JAAGAY010136316.1:0-85549 GCA_011801015.1 Ardeotis arabs | reverse complement strand
TCTGTTTGCACTGCCTGTCCATTTCCAATTGAAGATCTTATAACTTAACGCTGCGCCTTGCACGCAACAATATCAACCTGGATGTATCACTTGTTCTAACGGGGTCGACCTGCGACACCGCACACACCCAAACACCAAGCTGTAGCACAAATATAAATCAGCTGGAATAAGCTTACGTCCACACCAACAACACTGAACAGTAACAGAAGTATGACACCGTTGACACAATGGACACACAAACGCACACACACACAAAAGCAGGGTACTGTCAACACGAAGAACACGTACACAAACATGCCACTTCTATAACAAGGAAGCTTCAAAGACAGAAGGCTCCTTTTCCGAATCTATGGGACCTGGATTAAAGAGATTTTCTGGCTCGCTGTTAGCCTTTGTTTCCACGGACAGAGAAACGGATGGGGTAACAGGTGCTGTTGGATCCTCTTTCTGCGTGTGATTCTTTAAGGCTTCAAACATTACACGCCACGCCGGTAATAACTTTTGAGCAGCAGGGTCACCCCGCGTTGCACAGTCCCACAGTTCAACACTTACACTGTCCCAGGTGCCCACCATATATATGTTAGAGGTGTTAGCGTCTGATACGTGAGCGGACACCCAAATCAACAAGCTCTTCAAGTCAGTGTTACTAATAGCACAGTTCTGTTCCTCTAACATTTTTGTTAGAATCGTTAAAACTGATTTATGTTCCTTTGAAGCAGTGCTTCTCGTCGTTCTGGTCTCAGGGACCGCGGCTCTTTCCCGCCGCTCTCTCTCTGGTCTCGGGGACCGTGGCTCTTTCCCGCCGCTCACTCCCTGGTCTCGTGGACCGCGGCTCTTTCCCACCACTCTCTCTCTGGTCTTGGGGACTGCAGCTCTTTACCCGCCGCTCTCTCTCTGGTCTCGGGGACCGCGGTTTCCCGCTGCTCTCTCTCTGGTCTCGGGGACCGCGGCTCTTTACCCGCCGCTCTCACTCTGGTCTCGTGGACTGCGGCTCTTTCCCGCCGCCTTTTTTCCTTGGTCTCGTGGACTGCGTCTCTTACCTCCGCTGCATGCAGCTCTTGTCTCTGCCGCTTATTCGTTCAGCCCGGGCTGCCACCAGTTGCTCTCGTTCCGCGAATCAAGGTCCCTGTTCGGGCGCCATATGTTGCAATAAAGACAGGACCCTCGTAGATGGTGAACCGGAGACCTTTATTGTCCGGCAGCGTAAGTCTTTTATAAGTTTTCTAAGTTACACGCGAAGTGCACGCACCAAATCATCTAATTCGATTGGTAGCAATATACTGTCCACGCGCCTCATGCATCATTTGGATTGGTTATAGATTTTTAGTTGTCTTTACTATTTTTGCCTTTGGTATTTACTTATCTTGTTCTCATTGCTGTTTTTTGTTATTGAGCAAGTGGTGTTCAAGAACATAGCTCAAATTCTTTAAAATCAGGCAGCTGTGCTACCCTCTCTGTTCCCACAGCAAGCTGTAAGCTTTCACTTAATTTTTACTGACTTTTTTACTTTTGGTGAGTTACGTAAAGGATGGCCCTGAGACGAGTGCAGACTAGAGGATAAGGAGGCAACAGCTATCAACAGCACCTGGATGGGCCTGAGACCAGTGCAAATAAGAAGATAAGGAAGCTGCAGCAGACAAAAACAGATCAGTCCCCTCTTTCTTGGCTGTTCTTATTTTGACAAATTGCAGCTGTTGTTGACTGCTGTGGCTGGACAAGATGTGGACAGTTAACGTTCTGTCTGGAGACTGAGAAGGAATCCCATGAGGTGTTAGAAGACACCCCCCAGTCCATTGGACCAAAAGATGCATGCAAAGCACATGAAGAATGTGTGAAGGGCAGGTGCATGGTTTGTAAGGGTATAATTGTCCATGGATTTCTTTGTTCTGGATCGCTTCCTGGAGGCACCCAACTCAAGCTGCTTTTTTTCCTGGCTGTATCTTCTAAATAAATTAAGTTTTTAAATATTTGATGCCTGAGACTCTGCTACAGGATATGCAGGGTTCAAATCACAGGGATAACATCAGATACCCAGACAGCCTGCAGACTTCTTTAACAGTGTGCAAAACAGGAGTTCTAGTATCTGTTCAGACTTGTGTGATTTTTAATTTATAGCAAAATAGTCATAATATTTTTCAGTTACTTATCAGTGAGTCCTAGAAAAAACGTCGGTTAAAAGATTTAAAATTAGTTGCTGGAGAAAATAACACTTTTTATCTTGATATGAATGTGAAGTTTATTAATGTTTCCTGTAGACTATGTAATACCTGCAGAGGATGAGAGAGAAAAGCATTATTTTCTTGCATGGTATGATAAACTTTAATGTTAAGTTTGGGGAGCTTCTATGTTAGCAACTTAAAAGTGCCTACTTTTCATCAGTAGTGTAGAAGTACTTAAATCTTTAAATTCTGCACACCTAAAAGTTGCAACCAATGTGTAACAGATAATCAGATTCCTTTTTACTATCAATCTTTTTTTTATATACTTGAGACATTTCTAAGACTACTTATCGCAAAGTAGTGGTTCAGCTATGGCATAAATATTGATATATGGTATTACTGAGGACTTGTTGAGAGTTCAGCCTTTGAAAACTCATCTTATGATTGAAAAATACCATAGGTGACGCTGTACATGGGATAAGAAGGGTGGTGGAAAAGTGAAGGTTTGGCAGTATGAGCAGCATCATCATAGGAGTCTTTGCTCCTACTGAATATTAGAAAACTGTACTGTGTTTGCTAATGAAAATGAAATGTAGTCTGTCTGGTTATTGTCATCAGTAATTGAACACTTCTTGAATATCAGCCTATGGCCTTTATACAAGATTAAAATAGCCATTCCAGTTAAACACTAGATTAATTTGGAGTACATTTATGAACAGAGGTTTACATGAACAATAGAAATGATACTACTGCTTTGAAGTAATCTCTATTTAAACACTTTCTCTTCCAGATTTGTACTATGGTGGTGAAGCTTTCTCTGTAGAGCAGCCACAGTCTTTTACTTGTCCTTATTGTGGAAAAATGGGTTATACGGAAACATCTCTTCAAGAACATGTTACTTCTGAGCATGCAGAAACATCAACGGAAGTGGTAAGAACCTTCAGAATTGGCTCTCAGTTGTGGTGGAAATATATTAAAAATAATGTCTTCAGGGAAATTGATACCCTCCTGTTCTTTTTCTTTCTTGAAGCATGAGTTCATTTTAAATGCAATGTAAGAAGTCATACCTACATTTGACAGTGACATCAGAATTCTTCTCTGTTTCATGGGTTTCGTAATATAATGAGCTTGCTTTCTTCTTCTGTGGTTGCTGTTTGGTTGTTCTTATGTAAAGGCAGCCATGTTTAGGAGTTTATTATCCTGTAAGACAAAATTTAGAATGTTCTCATGGTTATTCTGTGTAGCTGTGTCTCCCTTTTCACAACCAGTATGTAATTGTCCTAGAAGCTCATAGCTGTGCTGGTCTCATCTAACAGTAAGAGAGGGAAAGACATGCAGACAGTTTGGTGTGTTTTTCCAATGGCTTTTGTAATAGACCTGGTATACTTATGCAGCAGAAGTTACCAGTCTTTTGAAACTATTTCTGTTAAAGCAGAGGTTTTTCTCCCACTCCTAACCATCAGGACACTTGGCAGTTAAAAATGCACTTCTTAAACAAGTGTCAGCAGAAATACTTTAATCAGAGGTATTAGCTCCTGCTGTCCTGGTTGTCTTTGGGAGTACCAGAAACTAGGTTAGCAGAATGACATCCAAGGTGCTCTTGTCTCGTTGCCATAGATTTCTAGGAAGATGTGAATCCTTGAAGTGGATTACTCGTCACTAATACATTGTGAAGAAATTACTTTTAAATAGGTTCTCTTTTCTAATCTTCTAGTTTTCTTAACTTCCCAGGAATTCTTTGGAATGGAGTGATAGGAGTGGTGGTTTGTCCACCTTTTTGAGGCTTAAAGATGTTCTATCTTTCTTACAAACATACGAAGCAAAACAGTTTACTTCATAATCGGTTGCACTATAGGATGATAATTTAACTCAGTGACACTGCAATTTTTATCATCTCCTTGAGTTTTTCTTTAACTTCGCAACTTTCAAACATAGCATCAACCATTGAAAGTACCACATTTGGATGAGTTTCTTTGGTGGCTTAGTATTGCAATTCTGATTTGCACCACTTGATGTCAGTGGTATGTTGCTGACACAAAATGTTAAGATTCCAGGTTTTTAAATCTGACACGTCCCTGTGTGCAGCTGTGACTGCTAGAACACAGTACACAAAGCCTAAATTTGTGATTCTAAACACCTGCTACTCCTCTGATTCCTGAAAGAGTTGTATGTGCATTAAAAAAGAAAAAAAAAATTATTTTTGAGAGTCAGTCTGCAGCATTTTTATATCTGTGTCCCAAACAATGATAAAGGACAATATTTTAATCCTTGAATATTATTGTATGTGTTTGTGTTAAGCTTTGAATCTAGCTTTTGTCATCAAGTTTAGTGTACATGCATATAAAACTACTTAGGTACTGCAGCCTTACTGTAGGCAGTGAAAGGCTACACCATTACTACAGGATTTTAATGTTTGTGGTCTTAGGCTTTCAAGCAATTATTTCTGTTTAGATACTGAGCTTGTAGTCCTTGTAGTATCTCTGTCCATCCAAAGATGTGTTTTATTTTAGATATTTTATTTTTAGATCTTTACAGGAACTTTCAGGGATGGAATCACTTCTGTTTTACAGCTTCTCCCCATTTGTCAAAGAATAAGTGAAAGAATTTTTGGTCCATTAAGTTTTGCCATTTTTACATTCAGAGTGGTGCAGATAAGAAATACAGTTTCTGCTGATTTTTCTCAGGTGTTTGGCATTGATATACACACCAGTGTTAGCTACTTGTGGGCAGGAGTCACAGACTGACTGAGGTTTGAAGGGACCTCTGAAGGTCATCTTGCCCAACCCTCTGCTCAAGCAAGGCCGCCTGCAGCTCATTGCCTAGGATCATGTCCAGACAGCTTTTTAATATCTCTGAAGATAGAGACTCCACAGCCTCTCTGGGCAACTTATGCCACTGCTCAGTCACCCTCACAGTGAAAAAATGTTTCCTGATGTTCATGAGGATCCTTCTGTGTTTGAATTTGTGCCCACCGCCTCTGGTCCTGTCACCGGGCACCACTAAAAAGAGCCTGATTCTGTCCTCCTTTCACTGTGCCTTCAGGTGTTTATTTACATTCATAAGGTTCCCCCCCCAAGACTGCTTTTCTGCAGGCTGAACAGTCCCAGCTTTCTCAGCCTTTCGTCATAGGAGAGATGCTCCAGTCATCTTTGTAGTCCTTTGCCCAGACTCTTTCCAGTATGTGCATGTCTCTTGTATGCAGAGTCCAGTCCTGGGCACCGTACTCCGTATGTGGCCTCATCAGTGCTGGACAGAAGCAAAGGATCACCACCCTTGACCTGCTGGCAACACTCTGCCTAATGCAGCCCAGGACACCATTAGCTTTCTTTGCCACAGGGGCACATTACTGGCTGATGGTTCCACCAGGACCCCCAGGTCCTTTTCTGCAAAGCTACTTTCCAGCTGGGTGGCCTCCAGTGTGTGCTGGTGCCTGGGGTTGTTCCTCCTCAGGCGCAGGACTTTGCAGTTCCCCTTGTTGGCCCATTTCTCTAGCCTATGGAAGTCTTCTGAATGGCAGTAGGGCTCTCTGGCATATTAGCCACTCCTCCTAGTTTTGTGTCATCAGCAAAACTCCCTCTGAGCCCAGCCATTAAGCCAGTTTTCACTCCACCTCCCTGCTTATCCAGCCTGTGCATCAACAGTTTGTCTGTGAGGATCCTATGTGAGACAGTGTCAAAGGCCTTACTCAGGTGCAGGTAGACAATATCTACTGCTCTTCGGTCATGTACCAGGCCAGTCACTTAATCAGAAAAGTTTATCAAGTTGGTCAAGCATGACTTCCCCTGCACGAAGCTTTGCTGACTACTGTGGATGATTTTCTTGTCTTTTATGTGTCTGGAACTGGTGTCCAGGATTAGCTGTTCCATCATCTTTGTGAGGGTCAAGGTGAACTGACCAGCCTGTAGTTCCCCAGGTTATCCTTCTTACCCTTCTTTAAGATGGGAGTGGCATTTGCTTTACTCCAGTCTTCAGGCACCTCTCCCAGTCACCATGATTGATCAAAGATAATTAAGAGCCTTGCAATGGCATCTGCCAGCTCCCTCAGCACTTGTGGGTGCATTGCATCACAAGCCATGTGAATCATCACACCTGAAGGCACAGTGTAAGTATGTCCAGTTCACTTAAGTAATCCTCTTTCTCCAGGGGAATGTGTTTCTTGCTCCATACTAACCCCTTGGTCTCTTGGAATTATTGAAGGCTGATCTTGCTGGTAAACACTGAGGCAAAAGAGGCTTTCAGTACTTCAGCCTCTTCTGTGTGCTATGTAACCAGGTCCCCCGTCTTATGACTGATGGGCCCATATTTTCCCTAGTCGTCTTTTTGTTGCCTGTGTACTTCTAGAAGCCCTTCTTGTTACCTTTGACATTGCTTGCTAGATTCAATTCTGTTTGGGCTTTGACTTTCCTTACTTTGTTCTGGGATGCTCGGATAATGCTTCTGTATTCCTCCGAGGTTACCCTAGGAGGATAACCTCTGTATGTTCCCTTTTTGTGTTTGAATTTGGCCAGGAGCATCTTGTTCAACTACATAGGCCTCCTGGCATTTTTGTCAGACTTCATATGCATTTGGATGGGGTACTCTTGAGCTTGGAGTGGATGATCTTTGAATATTAACAAGCTTTCTTGGAGCCCCTCTACCTGCTAGGACTTTATCCTGTATGACTCTTCTAAGTAGGTATTTGAAGATGCCAAAGTCTGCTCTTCTGAAGTCCAGGGTTGTAAGCTTGTTTTTGATCTCCCTCCCTGCCCTCAGGATCCTGAACTCCACCATCTCAAGGTTCCTGCAGCCAAGGCTGCCTTTGACCTTCACATCCTAAATGAGCCTCTTGTTGTGGATGAGTATGAAGTCAAGCAAAGCACTTTACCTCATTGGCTCCTCTGTCACTTGGAGGAGGAAGTTGCCATCAGTGCACTCCAGGAACCTCCTGAATTGCTGTCATGCTGTGTTGTCCCTCCAGGAGATAGCAGGGTGGTTGAAGTCCACCATGAGGACCAGGGCCTGCAGCTCCTTTATGTCTGTAGAGGGCCTGATCCATTTGTTCTTCCTGGTCAGGTGACCTATAGTAGACATGCACTATAATGTCAACATTGCCTGTCCTCTCTTTAATCCAAACCCATAAGCTCTCCATCAGCTCTTGTTCCATCCCCAGGCAGAGCTACATGCACTCCAGCTGCTCTCTTAGCAGAAAAGGCAAGCCTCCTTTCCTCTTCTAAAGGGTGCTCTTCCTCTCCTTTATAAAGAGCCTACATGCCCCTATTGCAACACTCCAGTCACGGGAGGCATCCCCCCATGTCTCTGTGATCTCAAGAAGATCATAGCCCTGCAACTGCACGCAGATCTTTAACTAATCATGGTTGTTCCCCATGTTGTGTATATTAGTATGCAGGCACTTTGGAGAGGCACCACACCATGTTGAGATCCTGGAGAGGAACTCTAGAAGGAGAGATGGTATTTCTTTGAAGGTGAATGTTTTAATTCTGGGTACTTTAATTGAAAATTATTTTGGTGTCTATGGGAGTAGTCATAAGTTTTGTGGTTACGCACTGAAAAGAGTAAATCACATCTGAAGAACGTGAAGGTGCACAAGTCCATGGGACCTGATGAGATGCATCCATGGGTCCTCAGGGAACTGGCAGATGAAGTTGCCAAGCCACTGGCCGTCTTATTTGAGAAGTCCTGGCAGTCTGGTGAGGTTCCCTATGACTGGAAAAGGGGAAACATAAACCCCATTTTTAAAAAGTGGAACACAGGAAGACCCGGGGAACTACAGGCCTGTCAATCTTCCCTCTGTGCCTGGCAAAGTCATGGAGCAGATTCTCCTGGAAACTATGCTATGGCTCATGGGAAATAAGGAGATGATTGGTGAACAGCTTTACTAAGGGCAAATCATATCTAACCAATTTGGTGGCCTTCTGTCAAGGGGTTACAGAATTGATGGACAAGGGACGAGCAACTGACGTTATCTGCCTGGACTTGTGCAAGGCATTTCATGCTGTCTCACATGGCATCCTTCTCTCTAACCTGGAGACACATGGATTTGATGGGTGGACCACTCGGTGGATAAGGAATTGGCTGGATGGCTGCACTCAGAGAGTGGTGGTCAATGGCTCCATGTCCAGGTGGAGACTGGTGACAAGTGGCATTCCTCAGGGCTCTTTGTTGGGACCATTGACATGGACAGCGGGATAGAGTGCACCCTCAGCAAGTTCACTGATGACACCAAGCTGTGTGGTGCTGTTGACACACTGGAGGGGAGGGATGCCATCCAGAGGGACCTGGACAAGTTGGAGAGGTGGGCCTGTGCAAACCTAATGAAGTTCAGCCAGGCGAAGTGCAAGGTCCTCCGTGTCGGTCGGGGCAATTCCAGGCACAAATATAGGCTGGGCGGAGAAGGATTGAGAGCATCCCTGAGGAGGACTTGGATGTGCTGGTGGATGAGAAGCTTGATGTGAGCTGATGATGTGTGCTTGCAGCCTAGAAAGTCAACCGCATCTTGGGCTGTATCAAAGGAAGCGTGGCCAGCAGGTCGAGGGAGGTGATTCTGCCCCTCTACTCCGCTCTTGTGAAACCTCACCTGGAATACTGCATCCAGCTCTGGAGCCCCCAACAGAAGGAGGACATGGACCAGTTGGAGAGGATCCAGAGGAGGGCCACAAAGATGATAAGAGGGCTGGAGCACCTCTCCTATGAGGACAGGCTGAGAGAGTTGGGGCTGTTCAGCCTGGAGAAGAGGAGGCTCCAGAGAGACCTTATTGCAGCCTTCCAGTACCTAGAGGGGGCCTACAGGAAAGATGGCAAGCAACTCTTCAGGAGGGCCTGTTGTGAAAGGATGATGGGTAATGGTTTTAAAAAAGGAGGAGGTAGATTCAGATTAGACATTAGAAAGAAACTTTTTATACTAAGGGTGGTGGAACACTGGAACAGGTTGCCCAGAGAGGTGGTGGATGCCCCATCCCTGGAAACATTCAAGGCCAGGTTGGACAGGGCTCTGAGCAACCTGATCTAGTTGAAGATGTCCCTGATTCTTGCAGGGGTGTTGGACTAGATGACCTTGAAAGGTCCCTTCTAACCCAGACTGTTCTATGACTCTGTGATTCTATGTTGCTGCCAGAGTTGCTCCATAAAGACAAGACTATTTGACTCTGAGGAACAGAGATAAATGAATAGATAGCAGTTGCATTTAACTGTCAAAGTGCTGCTAATTTGAGCACTTAACATTTGGGGGAAGAATCTCGTGGAACAGATATTTCTTTTTTTTTTTGTCTGCCTGCTTTAAAACTTTAAAATCCATCTGCAAAACTACCGTAAAGAAAAATGGAGGATGGTTTTCAGGCTGTTTGTGGAGTCATTAAAAAAAACAACCAAGTCATATTGGCAGAGTTGGTTTACGAGGACTAATTTTCCAGACATTGTAAATTGAATTTGAAAATTTTAGCCTGTTTTTCATAGCATTCTGAAAATCATAAAGTAAAAGATGTCTAAATTAACGTCTACACTTGAATACATTTTCTGGACTTTTAAAAATATGCTGCTGTCCAAGTGTTTGAATACCTAGAATGTGATTTTAAAGCATAAGAAACAATGTCTAATGATTCACTTAATGATACAAGTTCTGGTTTGTGTAAAATTTATAAAGTTGAGTTTTCTCATTTTGTCATTTCAGATTTGTCCAATATGTGCAGCATTACCTGGAGGGGATCCAAATCATGTCACGGATGACTTTGCAGCTCATCTTACACTGGAACACAGAGCTCCTAGAGATTTAATATCCTTTCCAGGTTGAGGCAAAGACTGTAGCCATGACAACTTCTCTTGACTTTTGTGATCAAAGGGTGATACCTCTGGTTTTCCTGTAACTAAAGTTGCTGAAGATGTCTATGTAAAAAAAAAATAAAAAGTTCATTTGCTAGTTTAAAAAAGCATAAATACTAGATTGTGAACAGACTGTAGGTATACTTGACAGTACTTTTTGCTCTAACAGCAAAAACATTTAAACAACTTGGACACCAAGAGGTTTTTCTACTTGCACTGTGGTTTATCCTGCTTGATCATTAGTCTTGATGCTACTTTGTGTCTTCAGATTCAGTAGTGTGCTGTGTGTTTTTGTGGCATGAAGGTAATGATCTGAGGATGATTCGAGCTTAGCTGATTTTAATGAATGGTTTTAAATGTGCTTACCTACATTGAACACCATGTTTTAATAACATAATTTCATAGTGTTATTGGTGTTTTGTGATATAACTCGGAAAACTTTCAGATTTCCTGAGAAATAGGATGTTGTCTTTCAGTTACCTTAGCAGCACATTATGCAGATTTGTCTATGCTTGATGGCTGAAGAGCTGCAACTACTGGGGCTTTCATCTTTGTTCTAGGAATATTTTTCCTTTTTTCACCCTAGGATTAACTGATAAAATGTATTTTGCTTTGGGCTTTTTATGTAATGACATGCGCTCTATGTAGCCTACCTACAGTAAGTAATCTCTCTGAAGTATTTGTTTGTGTCTCATTGAAACAAACAGACAAAAAGATTACATTATTACTTTGATAGTGGCTTTTTTTGTTTAAAGATTTCTAAAAGGGAAAAGAAGGTAATACAAGCCCTAGCAACTGGAGTTCATTATGGTAACAGAAGGGACAGCATTTAAGGAGATGGCTCCATTTCAGTTACAATTGTGTTTGATTGCATTTAAGTTTATTAGTGCTATCATGGTTTAGGGTCAGCACAGACTAAATGCACACATTAATTACTGCACAATAATTGGATCAGTGTAAATGAGTTTGAGTGTTTATTGACTCTATGAAGTAGTATGTAATGATGCAAAGAACACTGCAAAGTTAGATCAAAGCTGTTACCTTTACTTCACCTTTCCCTGTGAATAGGATGCTGAGTGTGGTGGCTCTGGCCATGAGAGCTTGATCCCACATGTCCATGGTCAGGTGTCCCCCAAGCCAGAGTCATGCCATCCTCCCTTTCGAGTAGAGATGGGATAAGATTGAGAGGAGAGTATCTTCCAGATCATTGGATCTTTCTTGGCCCTCAGATGGCTCTGAGATGTTGCTTGATGACTGGTGTAGTGAGTCAGTGAGCAATTTTTCCTGTATCAGTTTAGTTCTGCTCTCTCTACTAGCTGTAAATTTTTCATAGCACCTGCATAATATGCTTTTTCTAACAAAATTTACATCCCTAATAACTACATAACAATGTACCAAAGGTCAAACTATGGGCCCTCAACATGGGCTTAACTGCTCTGTAGGCCAGGAAGTTTAAATTTTCCTAGTTAGAGTGAAATTAATTTCCTACTGGAACAAGATGTTTGATTAGAGTTAATGCTTCTCGAGCTTTTTCTCTTCCTCCAATATCAGAGATACTACCAGATGACTTTTAATTTGGGAATGTTTGAACTAGAAAAATCGATCTTTTCAAATACAGAGTATAACTTCAATTTCAGTCATCCCAAAATGGATCTTTCTTGGATATATTTTGGGAATACGTTGTCCATGATTCAGCATTAAAGACAATGCATATAGAATTTTCTGCTTGTACACTATTGCTTCAGTGATCAGCGTTGTCAGGTCTCCAAAATTTAGTAAGAAGTGTATCCTGAAGTGACTGTTCATGTTTGGCTCTACATCATGTCCAGAAACAGGCACAACTAAAGTAGGAAAAAAGGAAGAGGACATGGCCCTTTTCATCCAGGCTCTGGCAGCGTAGGAAAGACTAACTGTCAAAGTCAGGTAGCTGTTAGAAAGCTGCTCTCTGATACCATTGTGTTGCAGTTCTAAACATCTTAATATGAAGTTAAACCTATACAAAACAACTCTCCTTGTTCTGTAACAACCTTCACATACAAAAAAATAAGATAGAGAAAAGGCTTTCTGCTTGCACTTTTTCTAGAGTGAAGATTACTGTTGCAGTTTAAGCTAAGCTTTTATTGTTGGGTCTGCTAGAGTTCTGAGGAGTGGTCTCATCGTCCAAGTATTGACTAGACATGTGTGGTTTGTTTTGGTTTTTGTGTTTTTTCTTAAGTTGTCCTGGAAGGCTGCATATTTCTTGTTACAAACCTTGCACATCCATTGCAAGGTATGTGCTTTATTCCTGCAGTCTGAGGACAACTCTTTAAAGCTCAGTTTCTTTCTTTAGCAGGAAAATACTTGAAAATTTATTAAATACAGCTTTTCAGCATCAATCATACAGATTCTACCAGATCCGGTTATGAGAAGCTTGCCAAACTGCATGGGGGCAGTAGTCCATCTAATACATCTCATCTCCAGCAGCATCCAGACTTAGGACACTCAGAGGTGCAAGGCACTCTGTGCTAGGCAAAGTGTGTTCTGTGCCAGGGGAGATTTTCCTCTAACACCCTAGATGTTAAGTGGTTTACACTGTAGCATAACTAATAGGTTTGAAAGAGGCAAACGTTCTGTAAAATCTTTTTGTAGTAGCCAGAAGTTCTTTCTTGCCATGAATCTTAAGTTTTGACCTCCGTGACTTTGTGAGGTTCTGCACTGTAACTATGTCTTATGAAAAGTACATTGGATGCTACTCTTGTACAGTAATGGATACCAGTTGAGTGGTAAGCATGCTATTATAAAAATAACAAACACGGGAGTGTTGCGCTAGTGAATTATCCTAGTGATTTTTAAAATAAAAGCAAGCATTATCTGGACTGTCTTGGAGGAATAAATGTTAACTTTCTGACAAAAATTATTAAATATTTCATTGATGGTCTTAATTTATATGAGAGAAACCTTATGAAAGGTATGACTTGAAATATAAGCATCCGATATGGAGAAGTGGGGGGAAAATGAAAGGCATCATTGTCGTAAGTGGAATTAGTAGTATTTATTTGGCTAAAAGAGGAAAGATGAAATGAAGGGATGTGATGAAAGTGATGAATACTCCATAAACCTACAATTTCTTAAGGACTGAAGTGATGGAATTTCTTGGATAAAAGCATGACGTACAAAAGTCAAAAATTAATACAGTAATTATGATGTACTTTTTATAGGAATGGCAATAAACTTTTTTTATTATTTTCAGTACTTAAGAATTGGAGAGGGAGAATAAAATCTGTGTTTCTCTGTAATAAGCTTGGCTGAACATACATTTGTCAGTGTTTTCGGATTACTGAGTAGAAAATCTAAAAATCCTAAAAAATTAATGCTAGTGTTTCTTAAACACTATAAAAAGCTGGAGAAATACAGGGAGTTTGGTTTGCACAGCATTGGGTATCTTGAGTTCAGATCAGTAAGTGTGACATGCACCAGTATCTACAGGGCAGCTCAGCTTTGCTTCAGAATTTGAGTCATTATTTTATGAAGAACAGTATGCACCCAAGTATTGCAGCCATCAAATGTCCTTGTCATTTAATACTCAATGATAAACAGTTCTGTTTTCTTAACTTCTTGGTTATGATGAATCCAGTGGTGTTCGGCATGTACGTAGGATGTTCCACCCAGGACGGGGTTTGGGAGGCCCCCGTGCACGTAGATCAAACATGCACTTTACTACCAGTTCTCCTGGTGGGCTTTCATCTTCTCAGAGTTCATATTCTCCAAGCAATAGAGAAGCCATGGATCCTATAGCTGGTAAGAGCTGTAACCTCAAATTTTACCATAGTGTCCTTCTTAACACAGAGAAGTGAAATTCAAGATGGTAGTAGCTGCCCTGCTTTCTATTGTTAGGAAGCTGGGTGCATAGATACGCTCTACAGAGCAAGTGTGATTGATGGCTGCTTGCAGGTGAGCAGTGTGCTTGGCTGGCTTGTCACAAGGCCTGTGCATGGTGATGCTGAAGCTGAAACCACTGCCTGTAGCTTGTGCTTTTAATTCTAGACAGTGTAAGGCTTATTCCCAAACCTAATCTATGTACAGGTCTCAGATATTTTTACAACTGATTGTGTCCAACTTCGATCACCTACTTCAGTACATCTCATTTTCCTTTGTCATGTGGATAAAGGTGTTTATGGAGGAGAGTAGCTGTCTCAGTGAAGATGAAATTAGTTGAATTTGAGTATTGATGGACATTTAAAATACGACCAGTTTGCATTCAGGCTGCTGTTTGAATGCCAGACTTGCTAATATCACAGTTTATTTTTTTCTAGATGTACTTGTAAATTGTTACATAAATGTACTGTTGCAAGTATCTGCAGTATATTTTAGTCAAGTTTAGAAAAACTGAGTGGGGGAGGCAGAGGGAAGGATGTCTCATTTTCAACACCAGAAAATAATAAAGACATGTCTTTAGGATTCCCAGGAATAACTTGTTTGGTGTATGTTTAGCTTTTATGTGAAAATAACTTTTTTTTACAGGAAAGAAAAAAAACAGAGAATGAAGACAATTCTGAAAACAAATGTAATTTTCCCTAAGGGGAAATATAAACATTTTTATGTGGTGATCTTTGACCATGCCAGTGTAAGTGTCAGGGAAACCTCAGAACTTCTGCCTGTGCTTCAGCTGCCAAGAAGGCATAATGTTTACACCAAAGCTTCCTATTACCATATTGTGACTTCTTCAGAGGGAGGTAGTCAACCAGCTTAATGAGGTATTGCCCCTAAATGCGGAGATGTGACTCCACTGCCTTCCTTAATCGTGGTGCCCTTGCCTGCCTTCTACTGGCTCTGGTGCTCTGCTTGCCATTGTTTCAACTTATTAAATTAGCTAGGAAGAAGTATCCCAGCAAGAAAATAAAATAAGTTAAGTGAGGTCACAGGAGGCTCTGAAAAGGACTGGAGTTTGTTCAAGGAGGAAGGATGTTTGTGAAGCCTCCAGTGGAAGACTTCCATCTTTCTCTTTAAGCTCCATTAAATGTGGAGTGGCTGCTGAGGTTTGTTTTCAGCCTCACAAGGTTTTACCAATTAGCAGCATTAAATGCGGGATAAAATTGCATTCTTCCAAATATTTTCCTTTTTGGTTGAAGCTGTGGTTTTGCATTTAGAGCTCAGTTGCACACTGAGATGGATGTCCTTCTTTACCAAGACTCTATCTCAAGCTCACATCTGCTTCCAGAATATTGTTTTGCTGTACTCTAAGCTTTAACATATGTTTTAACTTACAGTGAGAATAAATGAATCTAAATCTTGTCTGGAAGTTTGATATGTCTTCTCTTTTGCTGGAGTAATAAACAGGAAAGACCACCAGAATTTTTCTGTTCACAATAAATGAAGTTTATAGCATCTGTTACATTTCTTACATTTTTTCCCCCCTCCCTCTAGCTTTTTCTAGTAATTACAATGGAATAAAAAATTATTTAATATTGGTATTGCTGTCAGTGCTGTGGTACTGGACCATCCTGAGTTCCTGACATGGGAAACAACTGCATATTGCTTTATTCCCTCAAATAAAGCCCTATTTAGAAATATTATATTTTGTTAATGCAATGGAAGGAAAATTGTCATGACCTATATAAAAACCTTTTAATACAGAGGTGAGGGGTAGGAGCAATGTTGTCCCCTACTTCCTCTGCTGTTGCATGAACTACAGTAAGCAGGTGATGCAAGAGTTACCGAGATTCTGCAGGAGTGCACTGAGCCGTAATTTCCTGCTAATATTTCTTTTTAAAAATTCTTTTTGGATGAAACTTGCTGTATAAGCATTCCATTCCTCTGACCTGGAAGACTTAAGGAAAGAGTTTTGTTTAATTTCTAGACTTTCTCTGTACTTCTGGGAGAGATAAAAATTCCTACAGCAAAAAATGCTTGACCACTTCAGTTTTGATGTGAGGCATTACTTTAATATGTTTCCTTAACTAAATATTTTTTTATTAAATGTTTGAAGCAACGGTACAATATTTCTCTTCTTGGCTGCAGCACAGCTTCCCTCTGGGATATTAGGAAGGTGAAGCGTGTGTTTTGAGGGAACGCTTGTTGAGAGGAAAATAAAATCACCAAATGAAAGCCAATAGTTACGTAGCAGTTGCTATTTTGACTTGAGGTTTTAGAGAATTACTCCAAAGGACATCATTTGCCAGGCATTCCCTGTAGATTGATTCTTCTGTTATCTTGAAGGCATTAAACTTTTGACTTCTTTTTTGGAATAAATCTGCTTAAATGAGTCTTAATCTTCCTTACCCTTTGAGATGTTTAATGCTAGGACTTTTACAAGAGCTTTGTCAGCCCTTTAGCATTTTTTTTTTTTTTTTAAATTGACTGAAGAAAGAAATTGATGCACTGAAGTTCAGGGTGTATTGATGCTGTTGTGTGATGCTCATTTAAGATTTTTCATCATAGAAACTATCTTTTCTCTGGCAGAGCTTTTATCTCAGCTATCAGGCGTGAGGCGTTCTGCAGGAGGACAGCTGAACTCCTCTGGCCCTTCTGCTTCTCAGTTACAGCAGCTGCAGATGCAACTGCAGTTGGAACGACAACATGCACAGGCAGCAAGACAACAACTGGAGACTGCACGCAATGCAACTAGACGCACCAACACGATCAATGTCAACACCACTATGACACAACCTACAACAACAACCAACACATCTAACACAGAAAACAGTCAGCAAGCTATCCAGAATTCCCAGTTTCTTCTTACAAGGTAACTTGTTCTGTGTATTTACTTGTATTTACTTTTTACCATTTCTGTTTGCCTTAGTCCTGATAGAGACATGTATCTCAGTGAAACTTCAGAGGTAGAGGGTTTAACTCCACTCAGCAACTAAGTACCACACAGCTGCTCCCTAATCCTCTCCGGTGGGATGAGGGAGAGAATTGGAAGGATATAAAAGTAAGAAAATTTGCGAGTTAAGATAAGAACGGTTTAATGATTGAAGAAAAAAAATATTATAATAAATCATAATGAAACTGAAAACAACAAAAAGAGAGAAAATAAACCCATGAAAAATAAGTGATGCAACTGCTCACCACCTGCCAGTCAACACCGAGTCTGTCCCTGGGCAGTGATCACGGAGTGGAACCAAGAGGAATCTTAGAACAGTAATTTCTGGATTTCTGCCTGCTGACCAACCCCAGCTTACGTATTCAGCATGGCATCTATGGTATGGAATACCCTTTGGCAAGTTTGGGTCAACTATACTGGCTGTATCCCTCCCAGCTTCTTGCACTGGCACATCAGCAAAACCTAGGAAGCTGGAAAGTGTCCCTGGTCTCTTTAGCAAAAACTGATAACATCAGTATATTAATAACATTCTTCATATGCCAAATCCCATACTAAGTCCAAAACACTGCAGGTACTGAGAAGAAAATTAACTCCATCCCAGCTGAAACCAGGACAATATCCCAGAGTTAACAGGTTCATTAGTTAATCATAACAGAATATATTAATGGTAGATGTAGCAGTGGTCACAGACTGTGTAATACATAAAACTTGCTTCTTGCACATTTCTACCTTGAAAGTAAAACCAGTGATTTAATAGCCAGGAGTAGTTGTTTATAGCTGACCTAAAGGGAATTATTGGAAACAGTTGGCTTTTGGAAAGCCAACTCCAGGAACTGGCTGCAGAAATAACCTGTGATGGTCTGTTTGCAAAAAGGAGAGGCAGTCTCACAAGTGTGCTGTACTATTTTTGACGTGCCTAGGAACACGTTTAAAGGATTAGACATGAGTATGGATGTCTGCAAGCCATGAAGAGGAGGCTGGCTTTCAGTTTTGGCTGAACAAGTTACTTGTGACTCCAGGACTTCTTGATCGTTCATCAAGTCTGTAGCCAACATAGTGCACTTTGTTTGCATTTGTAACATCTTTTCAGACCTACTGTTTGTCTGCTCCTAAGTAATAGGTAAACATTAGTTGCTGCATCTCAACTTCAAGAGGAACAAAAGGAGTATGTATTAGGTCACTTGTGCTTGTTTCCCCCATACTTCCAATAAAACAAGCGCATTTCCAGTTCTACAGGTATATAGACTTGAGCTCTAATGGAGAGGGAGAGAGTCAGAAGATTATTTAATAGGAAATTAATCTTTAGTAAAAGCTGAAGGATGAACAGGGGTTTATATATTCATTATTTTAGAGACTGGATAACAAAGCAAATAAAGGGTGCTATTAATTAACAGAATCCTTATCTGGTTTAGAAATTATATTTAGATTTCAGAGTTATTTTAATGAGGAGTCACCCCCTATGTCGTTCCAGTTCTTTAAGAAAGCCAGCTATTGACCTGAAATAAAAATATTTTGTACATCTCCCCTGCTACACCCCCTGCCATGCATGCTTGTGTTTGTCTGGTATTGTGAAAGAGTGTGGACATTTTAAAAGCTCTTGTGTCAAGAAACCTGGATTTGTGTCAATCTGGTTTTTATCTAAGTGCAAAATAATACTATGTGACATCTTTCAATCAGAAACTCATTTGAGAAACTTAATCAAAGTACCTGTAAGTGTCACAGATTGTGACTTTTGAGTTGGAGCAAGCAATTTCCTTGCCTATCAGGGCATGCACTATAATCTAGGAGAAGTGGTGGAGTGAATGTTTGTATTGTGCTTTGGGAATCCAAATGTGCTTTACACATGCAGTGATGTATTTTGTGTCATATGTGAACTTGGAAGTTGACCTGGGAACAAAACAGGTACATAAGGAGTGTCTAGGAAATCACAACAGCCCTCCCTAAAAGACTGATAGTAGGAAACCTTGCAAAGAGGGGTTTTTTAAAATTATTTTTCTCTAACTTTAGGCTCCACTTTGAATGCTGTGGTAGCAGCAGGGAAGGGGTTGTTTATTAAATGCATGCCTGTTGTACTGAGGTGTTGGAGGTTGACAGAGCTGTATGTGTTGAAGGACAAGCAAGATTATCCTGAAGGAGTGGTTTCTGAGTGTGTGTCAGTAGTGTCATCAGTGAAATGGACTTTCACCAACTGCCTGTCTTCTCTTCCCTTGCTGCTGCACAGATTGAATGATCCGAAGATGTCGGAAGCAGAGCGTCAGTCAGTGGAAAGTGAACGAGCAGACTGCAGCCTGTTTGTTCAGGAGCTTCTACTGTCCACTTTGATGCGGGAAGAAAGTTCCTCCTCAGATGAGGATGAGCGGGGGGAGATTGCAGATTTTGGTGCTATGGGCTGTGTAGATATTATGCCTCTAGATGTTGCTTTAGAAAACCTAAATTTAAAAGAGAGTAATAAAGGAAATGAGCCTCCTTCACCTCCTCTTTGATGACATCCCACTTTGCAGACAATGTCCTCTGTGCTGTATTTGCCAATGAAAGTGGACAACAACTATCTTGGGTTTGTTTTGGTGATTGTAATTTCAGGTCTGTCACTCTTGTTACATTGTGTACATTCAAAAGAAAGAGAGAAAAGATATATATGATAATCATTTCCACTTAACTAATTTTTACTTCTAGCAGGTAAATGTAGGTTGCAGTGCAGAGCAAAAAGCTCTCTGTCCTGTACCTTGACATGCAAAAGGCTCTCCTAATACTCCACATTCAAACTGAAGAGGAAAAAAATGAAAAATCTCTAATGAAGCTGCTGTGTGTATTTATGAATATTAATGAATAAAAACTGCTTGGATGGTTTACCTTAACTACTGCATGATGTTTTTTGCAGCGTGCATGAGTTTTAGTGACCTTGTCATTTAAAAATTTAAATACAAGAAGTAAAACTATAAAACCCAAAGCCTTCCCGTTATTCAAAGGTTACGTGACAAAAAGGTTAGTGCAGACTAGCAGTTTGTGGCCACTAAGTATCTTTTGAATAATATGTGACAGAATAACATCTTTATGTGCTGTTCCTGCACAGGATGGAAACTCCGCAGTGGAATATATTGTTGTGACCAGTGTGTGGCATTTTGCTGTATGTGACCATTATATTGCCCTGTTAGCCACCACCTGAGTGTAGAGTCGAACTTCATTTTATGCATCTGTAGGAGATACACCAGTAAGGCCACTGCTGGAAGCTACTGCAAGGGGCTTTTGTGTGCCCTAAAATCAATGTTCACTTTTGTTTAAAATTTTTCCTTTTTGTGGTTGTTAAAATTTTTTAATTGTTAAGTATGTTTTATTCAGGTGTAGACAATTCATATATTCACTGTGTTTTTAAATAAGAAAGTTAACCGGGATCATGTTGTCTTAGTTTAAAAAGCCTTTCACAGTCTCAGTCATGTTTTGGTTTATTTATATATTTGCTTCATAGTTTGCAAAGACCTGTCAGTATCAGGAGAGCTTGAGGATTTGGATTCCCAGATTGTCAGTATATTACAATTGAATTCTTACTGCTAACTTTAGCACCTTTTATTTATTGTTTCTTCTTTTGATTATTTTTGCTGGTATTAAAAAGTTGAAAAAGCCTTTTAGTTGAATTGTGCAACCTACTTGCCTATACTGTTAACCCTTCTGCTTTGGAAAAAAAGAGTATGGTGTTCTTGTGCGTAGAAGTTTATAATAACCCTGAGACAAGGACAGAAGGGGTATGTTTGGTTTTGGTCTCCCTGCCCCTGCCCTTCTCTTTTTTTGGTTTTTTTTTTTTTTTAAAGGAAAGTTAGATTGTAAAAAACAAAAGTGCACACAGCTTCTGATGAAAATTTAAACTAGACTTATATCATAATGGTGTCTTTCCAGATCTTTTTCACCTCACCCCCACACTTTCTCTGTATCCTTCCATCTCCAGCATTGCTAGTGTTTTAGACTTAATTTACAGATTTGAACACCAGATGGTGTTCTCAGCAGAACTGTGACGTGTATGCTAATCCAAAATAACAGCAGCAAAACAAGCAACGCCATAGATAGATGTTTAATTTGTTCCTTTTTTTTTTTTTTTAATCCTCAATTCCTAATTCTTTTCACTTAGAGCAGTACTTGCTTTGTTTTCTTTTAGTTCAAGGGAAGCTTTACATGAGGCCTGAGAGTTACCCCCAGTAGGGCGTTTTTTATTGATTGTTGAGGATTTTCAAAAAATTTTCAAGCTGTAGTCTTTTCAAACACATCTGCACATTACAGTAAGACACACAGTTCAATAAAGCATTTTCAAGACTGTTGTTCAGTTGATTTTCTTTGGTTTTGATGTATTATTCAGACTATTTCATTCCAGAAATTTCTGCAGCTGTCTGATTCAAACTGTATACAAAATCGTTTCATATAGAAATCCCAGGTGCTTTACAAAAATGAGTTTTAAAACCACATGCTTTTAAGTGGTGATGAAGTATGTAGTCCTAAACTCTTCACAGGTAGGTGAATTCAAATTTCCATAGAACAAGATTAATTTAAAATAGGCTCTTCTCAGTGTGTTGTTATTTAGAATCAGTGTATGGCTGGTCTCCAGAGGACACTTGCATTGCACGACTTCCAAGCTCCACTTGCTTTGAAGGGGATGCAAACACTATTGCTCATGTTTATTTAGAGATTGAATATATGCTGTCTTGGATTTAAAGGTATTCTTTGGCCTCACATTAACTCTTACAAATCTTCTGTTGTTTGGGGTTTTCTTTAGGTTTGGAAATAATAGGAAATGGCTACTGGGAATGTGTTTATTCTGCTAGTCTGCCAATTCCTTTTGCGGGGAATTATTTTTCCTTCACGGAGTAAGCTTTGTCAGGATAGTATTTTGGGGATGTTTTAAAAAATTTGTCTTTACTTTAAAGGTGCTCTGGGCTACAATTAAAATACCCTTCAGAAACTTTGTGGGAGGATCCTTTTCCCTGTGAGAGGACAAAATAAAAACCCCACAAACAGAAAAACTCTCAAACCCACATCCGACACACAAGAACCCTGCCATTTCAGAGAAGGGAGCATTAGTACTTGGTACTTGCAAAATTGTGTATTGGACACCAGTGTGCATTTGTAAACTTTGGTGCAGCTGGTGGGAGCCCTCACAGAGGTTTGGATGCTGAGTATCCGCTCCCATGATGTGCGGGTTGGTAGCTGGGCTGGGAGGTGCCCTCATCTGGCACACAGCATCCCTCATTGTTGCTGAAAGTGCACCAGAGCTTCCGTTGTCTTTTACTGTGCTGTCAGCAGAGAACGTGCCAGCTTCTGTTCTAGCACCAGTCTTCAGTAAGGACTGACAGCCTTTCTGGGGAAGGGACAGGTAGAACAGCGTATATCCACTACCAATATTTTATAGCAGTTGAATGGATACACAGACTTGTTTGTTTGAAGGTGTTGGAGAGCAAGACTGTCCGTGGAAAACTTACTTGCAATTGCACTATTCTCTGTTTTATGTCTGCTTTAATCAGGGGGTCTGTTGTTTTTTCCTATTTGGGTCAATGTCAAAGACAGACACTTACACAGAGTGGTGTGATAATGAAAATGCATCTTAACTTCCATCCACCTTGAATTTAATTAGTGGTTGTTGTGACTGCCTTCATCAATTCCCTGGGATATTTAGGGGGTGGGAGTGGGTTGTGTTTTGGAGTTCAGTGGTGTGAGTTTGTTTGGTTTTGGTTGGTGGTGGTTGGTTTTTGTTTTTGTGGTGTGTTTTTTTTTTTTTTTTTTTTTTTTTTCCTCTGCCCTTAGCTCAGAAAGGGTTTGTAAGACCTTCCTTCTCAGTGTGGACTTGTGCTCCGAGGTAGCTTGTGGACACTGGCTTGGCCCATAAACCAAACATCTAGATGTGTGCATGTTCTGCAGTTGTGAGACACTTGTCTGTTGGGAAGGAGTAAAGGCAGTTCTCTGTTACCAGCCAGAGGTCCCAGAGGCAGAGGTGCCTTGCTGCCTCCTGGGGCTCTCAGAAGACCTGAAAGGTGGAAGTAGTGGTACATGTGGTATGTGAAAACTTTTCCAATTAAATGACTTAATCTCTCTTTCCTCTTCCTAACGTACCTGCATTAACTTCTGTCTCTGTCTGCTTTGCCAACTCTATGGGATGTGTTGCTGTTTGATGCCATTTTATTCTTTTAGCTCCTAAGGCAAAGGAACAAAAAAGGAGTATGTGTGTGTGTCACTGCTGGCAAACCCCTCTGTTGTGCCATATCCTGCCTTGAAGAACAGAGTGGCACTACCCTCAGAGGTCTTGCAGCCCCTCTCCTGCAGCCTCCCTGCTTGTGCACTGCTGGCTCCTGCTTGCAGAGCACAGTCGATACAAATATGCTGGGATGTGCTTTGTTGCACAAAGGATCGCAAGAGAGGCCTGTGTGCACTAAGTTTATTTGCAGCATTGTGCTCAAAGTTGCTGGGGTGAAGGGGGAACTGTGCAGCTTCTAGCTTGTGCTTCCACCACATGTCCTTTTAACACAGGAGTGGCCATTGCTGCCTGGAAGAATATCTGCAACACAAGGATTAAATGTACTTAGGATATCATGGTAAAAGCACAGTCCTTACAGCTGTCAGGTGTGTAAGAGAGGTATCAGTTCAAGACAACAGTGCACAGTGGGGTGGGACACAGTCCACCCCCACCCCTTGCAACCCATCCTGTAGGCGTAAGGAAGAGAGCAATGGTGTAGGAAGGTGGCCATGGCCTTGTGGGAGTTGATGTGGAGGAGTTTGAGAGACAGCAAAGATGTGGGAGGTCAGAACAGGGCAAGCTGATGTGGGTCTTAGTGCACTGGGGCTGGACAGAGGGGTTGCTGGGAAGTAAAAAAAAGTACAGCAAAAGGAAGGAGAGGTTGGCGGGGGAAAAACAGCAGGACAGCAGAGGGGATGACATAGTTACCAAGGTGAAGATGAGTGACTTCCTTCTACAGAGCAGCCCCTGAAAGGCTGTGGCTGGGTCTTCACACATCCTTCTCAGTCCCAGCACCACGCACTACACTCATGGGCTTAGTAGCTCTTGCTGGCTGTTGCCTTCTCTTCCATAACTAACAACATTTTTTACTCACATCTGATGCTGCCTCCTCCCATCTGAGATGGCAAAGCCAAAAGAAAGGACAGTTGTTTCTGTCCACAGTAGCAGTGATTCTTTTCATCCACCAACGTTAGCTACCTCTGTAGCTAAACTTTCATCAGCAAAAGAAAATTGTATTACTTCAGCTGCTTAGCACCTTGGCCTATCAGGCAATTCTCGGTGTGATGGGGCAGCCAGTTTGGATCCTTTTCAGTAAAAGCCAGGAGGTTTGTGGTTTCTGGTGCACTCCTACTGCTGCCTACCTGCCATTCACCCTCTTTTGCACAGCCTCAGGAAATGCATCTCCAAGATGCTGTTTGTCATCTAAGATTCAGACAGATCTACTGACACCAAAGCAGCACAGATGTAGCTGTGCTTTGTAAAAAGTAATTTTTTTTCCCCCAGCTCTTTTGTAGTGACTGTTTCTAAGTACTTTTAAAAGCAAAGTTTGTATTACTCAGATTATTCCCGCTTTGCTGAGGTCCCTGTTAATCACTGACTGGCTGCAAAAGCCCCCACCAGCTACCATCACTTCATACCACATAGCAGCACTGCAGGCTCAAACCAGTAACTGTAACATCAACTGTGCATTGGCCTCAGTTTATAACCAAGTACCAGATAAAGGAAAAACAAGAATTTACATTTTATATAAGCATTTATTTACAACTTGTTTAACAACTGTACACTCTGTCAACTTGGAAGAGTTAAGTGTATTTGACTGGGAAAAATATTAAACCTTTCGATTCCAATGATCATTACTGAGTACTTTTTTTTGTCTATATACAGATATGTATATTAATACTCCTACCATGACAATCTGGTAGTTACACAATTTGTAGATGAACTGAAATGGAAAATTAATGTTTTGACACTCTAAGAATCCATTCTTTTACAGAAAAGATATCACTGGCAACAGTTACTTTGATAATTGGTCAACACTTAATTCAGGACTGTCAAACAAGCTGCTATTAAGAAAGTAAAAAGAGTTTTCTATGCAGCACAAATGAACTTAGTATATCAGAGACATGCTGGAGATCACCTCTGAGTTGTGAGCTTGCGATCACTTCATGACAGAGATGCTAGGCTTATCTAATTGAAGTAGCCAGCTCACTTGCTGAAAATTACTGGCTCCACCTGACATTAGTGAAATAAAACAATTTTTGTCAAGCTAAACACACTTACTTACATACAAATGTCTTCAGGCTCAAGAACAACTTAGTCTCTAAGCCTGCTCGGCTTCACCTCAGGACACCTGTGCATGCAGGTACACAAAAAAACAACAACAAAAAAAAAAACCTAAAAAAAAAGCAACAGACATCCCCTCCCGCTCTGCACAGTGCCCTTGATTTCAGGGATCCTGCACCCAGCCTGACTTTGGGCAGGGTGTGGTCCCAGCTGGAGCAGCACTTGCCAATGACAAACAAACCATACCTTTAACACCCAACAAAAAGAAGTTGTTCTAATAACGCTGGCCCTAACACGTAAAAAGGGATCAATGGCTAGGACCTGGAAAGACGCAAATTCTTTAGCTCTCTGCTGGACTCAGTCTGATGAAAGTGCTACTGCCTCTGCTGCAGGAATACCCGAGTTGTCACCACCACATCCCAGATCCTGCCTGCAGGTCACGTCAGACTTCACTGTCCCAGGTCCTGGTGGACCAGCATAGACATATTCCCACCCCTGGGAGTCTTGTTGGACTGCTGTCAGCCATAGCACCTGGCAGCCACAGTCTTCCCGTCTGGTACAATATCCAGATGAGAGCACGCCACACACCTCTCACCAGGATCTTAATGCTTATCCTTCCCTCTCCTGCATATTTAGAGTGCATTCCACAGACAACCCTAGGGAAACAGAAGTGGGAACATGATCTGCTTCTCCTCCAGGTCATTCTGCACAACGCTACTGACACAGTGGGATCAGGATCGCACTGATCGCACAGATCGCACAAGGTGCAGCTCTGCCCAGCACCCCACATGACAGACCAGGAACAAGGCACTCACTGTGTTTTGCGACCAGAAGGGACTGCAGAGACTAGCAGACACAACATTTCTTCACCATAGGGGTGCTCATGTGGAAAACAGGGCTGGTGGTTATGCTACTGTCTGAATAAGCAAAAGCATTCTTGGAGTAAGCAGAGTACATATGTGTTTATATTTTTGCAGGATTAAGATCCAAGTGAACAAGAATGAGGTTTCTCTAGAACTGGACTTAAACCAAACCACTTACGGTGCTCTTTAGACTCTGTTCAGATTTTCTGGCAAGTCCTATGGCTTAAAAGCCCCTATCCCAATCTGTTACATACTACCTCCTATATAATAAACCTCTTAACTGACAAAACTACAGCACTCCCTCCTCTTCTGAATCTTGCCAGTACTGGATGTCCAATACAAACCAAAGATACAGTAGTACAAATGTGCAGATATTTAAGAATATTAAATAAGCAGCTTTTTAAATTAATATAGGCAGTACAAAGCATTCTGAGTTACACTGTCTACATATATCAAATCTTATAGCTAAACTTCATAATATAAAGAAACAGGCAAGCTAGTGCAATTGAAAATTAAATATCTAAGACTGCGATAAGGATAAAAAAAAGGAAGAATAGTACAGGTAAAAGATAAACGACCCAAATTATAAACTAGTAAGGACAGTCTGCATAATACTCAAAGTGTAGACGGCTTTCATACTTATCTCCATTCACGTTCTCTCCTCAGATTGTTTTAACAATTGTACACTGTACACAGATTGAAAAAAAGTTTTTGAAAGAAACCAACAACACAGCTAAAACAGAGAGAGAAAAATACAACAGCCACAAACTACTGTGTATATACATAGTAAGGAAGCAGGCAGTGTCTGTGAACAAAATACTGCCCGGTCGTTTGCCTGGCTTGGAGATTATCAGATGAACCTTGCCTGGTTTTCTAAGGAAGATGGGATGGCCAAGCAGCACTTGGCCACTAGTCATTTCTCCTGGTAAAACACCTCCTTCGTTCTACTTTAATTAAAGATTCAAAGTGGATCCTTTAAGGGTGCAGGTGCTTTGAAATTTTAACAGTAATCAAAATGCGTTTTTAGGAACTCATTAAGACTAGATTTTTATAGTTCAGTACATGAAAATGTTGCAGAAGTCTGTGTGTTAATACTGTTAATCAGAATTAAAGTGGACAGGTGGAAATAAAACAGATAGTGCTCTGTCCGTTTGCAGAACGCCTCTTGTCGAGTTCTGAATACTGGATTTCCTCTCTTCTAGCCTCATAGGAGACTTTTTGTGAAGAGAAAGAGTAAATGGAAGCGGAAAATGGGAATGCCACTCCCCAGGATGGTAAGCTTCTCTGCAAGTAGATCTCCCTTTGAAATCAGATGGCCATGAGTCTTAAGTGTAGAACTGGTTAAGTTTGGTTATGCTCAGTCTGGACAGAAAAGCAAGTCATGCACTGAACAGTCCCTGTTATAATAATGCTGTAGGTCATGCAACCACATCACTGCAAATAAAAGAATAAAGAAGAAAGTTAAAAAGCAGATAACATATTACCATAAAAAACCACCCCAGAGAACAGAACAGGTATTTTTCAGAGCAGTTTAGTAAGGCCATCTGTACTTAGAGTTGTGCAAATTCATGGGAAAAAACATCCTTGCCAGAGCAACTCTTCAAATTAACAGGAAGGTTCCACACCAGTAATTGGAAAAAGCAACAAAACAGGCTTGAACAGTATCTAAATTTAGACATAATTCAGACAAATTTAAACACTTCTGAGTAAAGTCTTTCAGGGCACCACTGTAACTAACACAGCTATGGAAAACTAAGTTCACACAGGAAAAAAAAAGTCTCAGGCATTCCTGCTGTCTGTGAGTACAACAGTTAAAAAACCAAAGCAATATAAAGTGAAAGGTGCCTGTCCAAAATTGCCTGTGGTTATATAGTAAAAGACAATCAGAGTCATAATGACTGTCTGAGCCTTCAAGCTCTGAGCACCACTGACAACTTTAAGTGTTTATGTTTCATCAAAGCTCATTCTGTGCTTGAGGTTACAACAGCATCACTGCCACACTACACTGGCAAGTTCTATTCATTGCACGAAATGCAAGAAAATTACATCAATTCTTGTTCAAGTAAGATGAGGAGGAGCCACTGGGTAGGCTAAAGAGCACATCACAATGCTGTGGAAGTGAATCTAATTTTGGAAGAGAATTGGAGAGGTTGGCATACTTCTCTATCCTTGCTGATGCACCCTCTTTCTTGGCCAGTGCAACTGGAGAGGTGGAATGCTTTACCAACACAGCTACGGTACTTTCAGCTTCTACAAGTAACAAAAATATCCCTACACAGCATGGCACATCACTAACAGCTCATTCTCATTTTCGCATTGCTCTCAGTGTGACATTACAAAGAACAAAATAGCTTCACCAGATTGAAATCAAAGCATGCAAACTGTTTCTCTCCCCACTTCCCTCTCCCTAGTATTGCACTAGTCAAAAATGATTCTAAGAACAGTTCCCATGACAGGAAAATCCAGGTTAAATAGATAAGGAAGAACATTCATAACTAAACTCAAGGACTTACTGCAAAAAAATCTTTCTGCTACAAGTCCTGCAGCTTGCGTATCCCTCTTTTTTTTTCCTTCTCATTCACCAACCCAGATACTAACCATAGTTGAAAAACAAATAGAAACATAGAGACGTAAATCAAATGGAATAAAAATTTTAAAAATTACACATTCAACATATTCAAAGCAGACCTTGAGAGTGTATTTTTAGTAATCAGTCTGTTAAGCTTGCTTGGCCCTGCTTGAGTGCATAAAATTACAGAGTTCAGGATTAATAATATGAAGATTACTATAGTTAGTCTATAAAAAAAATAAAAGCCCAAGCTACATAAGTATGTATCTATTCTATTGTGTATAAATGAATATAGTCTACTCCTTTAGTCTCACTTGGCTATTAGTTAATTCAGACTTATTATTTAGTAGCACTTTAAGTGTCCTCTTGCACATAAACAGAAATGACACTGTAGGCTTCTCTGAGTCAACAGTACTTTTGAGAGGTCTTGTAAAGTCAGGAGAGTATATTCTCTTTCAAGGATGTAACAAGTTCATCTGACAGTGCTCTTTCTTGACTAGAAATTCTAATACTGTTTTAAAAAACTGCCCGGAAATTTCTTTCTTTTGGACAACTCCTCAAAATTAAGCAATGTATTTTAAAGCTATCCGTTGAGGCAGGAACAGTTCAGAAGACAACAGGGATGCAAGATGTGAGGGTAAATGCACTCAGCATAACCTGCAATTGCTTCTGCAGTGTCTTCAGATGCAGCAGATCACGTGTCTATAGAGGAGTGACTTTCTCTGACTTCCTTCCCTTGCCAGTCCAAAATATTCCAGCTATAAGTGAAGGCTTGTTGCCAGTCTGGGGGATTATTTCTTAGCTGGGCATTTCCCTTCAATATTAAATGCCTAATCTCATTAGCTCTACTTTGTTAAAGTAGTTATCCATCTCTTAAAATCTTCCTTAACTTCTCATCATCCTGTTCTGTTTTTTTCAACACACAGAAGTGACTGGGACAACTCCAGCACATTGAAGCCACAGAAAGGATGGCAGCCTTTTTCACTAACCTAGCCAACTCTGGAGGTACCTACCAACACATGAACTTTTAATTCAGAGCACTGCTCACATAAGCAAAATCTGATGGAAAAAAAAAACAAGAACCAAACAGACCAAACCCAGCCACATGTCCTCTCTGAGCAACTACTTTTTTTCCTGTTCAGTCTGTGTTTAGTCCTAAGATGGACCAGGCTTTCTGTAGCCAACACTCTGCTGTCTGTAAGCAGTACTTTGTAATCACTAAAGCTACCAGAGCAATGCAGTCTACTCACTTCCAAGTGTAACACTAGACACTTCCCAAATATTTCCGTCAAGCTCCTGTTTTGAAGAAGTTGCCTCCAGATTTCTCTTCCTGCAGATTTCTTAACTTCATTACTTACTGGCTTCTACTGCTAAAGTTTGTTTTTCGTTCTGCATCTATTCTATGTCTTTCTCCATGGTATTTACTTTAGATTTTTTAAAGGAGCCTTTCAACATAGCATCATCTAGAGCTGTATTAACACCACTTAGCATTTTTTTAACTCTTACAACCAGAGAAGACAAAGCAGACTATAAATTCTAAGAATTGTGGCCTCATGTCATGCTTATAACTATTGCAAGATTTTACTGATAGTGACGAATAAAAGCTTTAAAACATCTCTCAAAACCACTGATACCTCCAGGAAATAAGTTTACTCTCCTGCTTACTAATCTTTGGTGGCTGAGAACTATAATCTCTACTTTAAAAAATTTTAAATTACATAATGAATGTTATATTCAAATCCAAATAAAAAGTCTGATGGTGTCACTACAACTATTTTATAACTCCATAAATATTACACCATTTGGGATTTTCTCTTAAAATTCTGATCATTTTCATGATCACCCTAATAACACGAGTATGCCAATGAAATAACAATTGGCCTTTATGTTGATTTTCTCTTCTCTTAAAGTTAGGGATAATGATTAGGGATTCAAATTCCATTTGCAGAATAAGCTATCCTATATCTGTGGAAAGAGCTGTTTTTGCAGTATTTCAGATTTGTGCCATGCTACAGTAGTTAATAGCTCTTCAAAGTGCTGTCAAATGACCACTTTTGTAACAATTAAAATAACCACGCTGCTCTTTCTGAAGTGTGATAGTCTAACTTCATCTGATAGTAAAGGACTTATCTAATAGGAAGCAATCAATAAAATCACCACCAGACAGGAAAGGCTTCCCAGCGGTCCTGTGTTTCCCTCTACTAGCAACACTTTTCATGTTAAATGGATCAACCTCTGAGATCCAAAGCAACAAGACAGTGGCAATAAATTTTTATCTGACAAATGGAACCAGCATTTTCAGTCTGGAACCGACACGCAGTGTAAAGGAGACTGAAAGTCATGCACTCTTTTATAAAAGAAACAGCAAACAGCAGCAGAGGAAACTCCTGATTTGCCATCAGCGCCAACTAGTTCAGAGATCTACTTCAGGACAGTCCTGTATGACCTGGGCAAGGCCTAGAAGTGAAGGTTAGAATCTGGGCCACAGTAAAGTTAAAAGCAAAACTATCCCCTAGCAACTAATAGATGAGGACTTCAATAACAGCAGCTATCACAAGCTCCTATTGATCCACTGACTGCAATCCGACACCAGAACAATTTGTCTGGGAAGCTGCCTTGGCTATACTGCCAAGTGTTGCTTCAATGTCCCATAGGATTTGTCAAGTTTTCTAGAGCTCCTCAGTTGACATTCATTCATTACCCATTCAATGAGCTGATACATTTGAAAAATGAACTTTGTGTCCTAATATTTCAATGAATCCACACAAGTAAAGTCAAGGAGAAACAGAGGACAAAGCTAGATAAGTCCTCAACATCTCCAAATGGTGCAATGAAGCTAGCAGCAGAGTCAAAATCTCCAGGGGCTGACTGTACCAGACGAAAGAAGTCTGAGGTTGTTGTGGCTGATAATGACAGCTTCTGCTTTATTCACATAGGTAAAGTCTCTAATACTTAATCAACTCCAATTCAAAGTTTGGTGGTTTTTTTTTGGTTTTTTTTTGTTTTTTTTTTTTTTTTCCCTAAAAGCAGTTCCAAAAGCTTTAAGTTAATACAAAAAGCAAAATGGTGAAAGATACACTGCTCTTCAGATTTTTTTTTTACTTAATAGTTACTTGCATCTGTCTCTTTCACCTTCAAACTGAAGAAATCAACCCTTATTTTTACTTATAGCTGGCAGAGTCACTGACAAGCTTCTGCTCCTTTTCTGGACTTCCAGAGGGAAGAAAGATCACAGGAGCAAGGCATTGCATCAGTCATACCAGGACATTTTCTTGATTCCTTGAAAGTGGCAAAGTGGAAGTATGGCTAGGATCCTACCTAGAATCTGACATCTGCCACAAGCCAATAATATGATTTGGCTTGTGGAGATGTTCTGAATGCAAGTAAGATTTGTTATGTGCTCCTGCATCTCACAGGTATGAGATAACACATCAGTTCTTTCTCCCAGTGCAAGGCACAAAATCAAAGCTCAGTGCTCTTGCCAGTACAGATGGGATTAGGACTTCTCAGATTTGCGAGGGGACATGTGTCTGGGCTGTGTGCAGTCTGCAAGGTTCAAAACTTCATTTATTAAATTTCTTGCTTACCTGATCTTTACATTTAAATTGTAACTATTCACCGCTTCATTTTAACAGAATGATAAAGGTATTATACTGCCAGTGTCAGCTAATACAGTTGTCCTACAGAAGGGCTTCTGAAAAGGTTTCTTTTTAAGTGCTTGATTTCCTGAGATCACATTTCAGCCATAATCCAGCTATCAAACTACTCTATAGGCAACAGCCCTGAAGTATGACTACTTGGTTTAGAGGAAAAAACACCACTTGAAAGTATTTCCTGACAGAGTAACCTCTTTTAGATATTTATTTCCACAACACTGGTGAGGATCAAAAATTGCTAAACTTGGTTTGGAGTCTAATGGTCTAATTTGCCTGCAAAAATTGCTAAACTTGGTTTGGAGATACCGAAGTCTACCAATACAATACTACTGCAAAACATAAAGTCCACATTCTACCTAAAACACGTGTGCAAAAACCCACAACAAGTCAGTATTGCATAGCTGAGTGCAAAAAATACCTCCCTCATAAATCCTTGCAAAAAGTAAAAATGTTGGGCAAGAATAAAAATCTCTACAAAATTAGTAAAATTCAGGTACTCTTTTGCTTCATAAGAAATAGAAAAATTAGCCACATTCAGTCTTCCTCCAAAACACTAACTAGAAGAAAATCAAGTGGTGAAATGAAAATATTTTCCAATTTCCAAATCTATAGAAAATGTCAACACAGCAAGACAATTAAACCCACTAAAAATCATCAAAGAAGCTGGTAAGTGAATAGTCTCATATGTTAGGGAACTGAGGGAAAGGAAAAGCTACTTGCACATGTCAAAATACTGAGGACTTTAAAATTGCCAAATCCTTTTAAATTTTGACAGCTTACACATACCACTTATTATTTAGGATCATGATAAAGCAGTAATAGGAATATTCACTGTTAATTCTTTCACCCACAATTAATATAAAATTTCTGGTGCTCCTTACATGGATAGAGAGCCACAGAACACTTGCAGAAGCATTACTGCTACCTCACGTGACATCTGAACAGGACAAGATTACCATTTTCTTACTTCCAATGAGATAATGAAAAGCATCTTGTAGCCATTATATATTTACCTTATTTTACAACAAACAAACTGTGTGCACTAGTCATTTATTTTCCTTTGCACTGAAGTGGAACAAATTAGATTATTTTCATTTTCACAGCACTTGGAAAATACATGTTATGATCCAAGTGGTTACGTGTTGCTATGAAGAAAATGGGAAACCTAAATATTCTTTTCTGATGAATGCCTGATCAGATATACTAACAACCTAACTCCACTGAAGTCTATAAAGTGGACTGCACACACAACCTTTAAGACTGAAACTAAGCTTCAGCACTGAACAATGAAAATACTAATCCATTTAACTGTTATCTTTTATTGGCATTAATTAAAATCTCTCAGAAAGATTCTTCCAGGCAGATCCTCAGCACAGCGTGCAGGAATGTACTCTCGTGAACTCTTCAGCTGCTTTAACACTGCCCTGGAGAATCTTCTGTCTTTAATATCAATCTGTAGGGTTTTTTTTTTGTAGCATATCAGGAGAGGATATAGCATTGGTTTAATAATTATCACTACAATTTTGATGTAAATAGTCTTTGCTGTCTAATGTACTGAGAGAATTCTCTTTTACAGGTTTTTTTTTCTTATATTCTTTTATTACTGAAGATAACACAAATAGACAGCATTCACTGATAGCTCATCTATATATGTGCTTATGCCCTGAAGTCACACTCTGAGCTCTTTTTCTTAATACCACACTACTTCCAAAGCCACATAACAAGCAAGGAAAATAAAGCTGAACCCTTTCAATAAAGAAGCTGTTCTTGTGAGAAAGAGGTTTAATAATGTTTACCACCTGCATTCATCCACACCCAAAGATTAAGAATTGATGTATGCAGTAAATAATAGAAGTAAAACACTGAAGAACAAGGAATGTTCTGATGATTACCATTAGAAGACAGAACAAATTACTTACTGCAACTGGATAACAACAGACTATATTTCTGTAAGTTTGCAGTATTTTTTTAGATTTTTATATTCAACACAAATTCTGGGAAATACCAGAATTTCTACAAGTTTGCATATTCTCAAAAGACAAAATGCTTGTTCAATCTTGCCTAACAATTACTATGAGCAACAATAAAGCACAGATTCAGTATTAGTCTTGTTCTGCTCTTTGATGCTATATATTTTCAAAGGGAACTATAGAAAATAATTCAGTGTCTTATCTTAAGGCAAAAGGAAAGAATGACGAGAACCACAAGGCAGAAGCTAAAAGCCAACAACCACCAAGAAGCAAAAGAAGCCATGAGCGACAGGGAAGCAAAAGCTAAAAACGAGGCTTCTAATTAGCATTTGTTCATCTCCTAACAGTCAAGAGCATTTGCCTGTCATCAAAATTTTGGACACAAAATGGTATAACAAATGTTAAAATAATAAAAGCAGCTGAATGCAGATTGTGTTCAACTTATTTTAGATCTGCACATAATTAATAGCAACAGAAAATTAAATTATTAGACAAAATTAAGAGACAAAACTTCCCATTAAGGTCCTAGTATTTCTGGCTTTTACAAACAGGCTTTGGCAGTTTGGTAACAGACAGCGCCAGCCAGATTAAAATAAAAATGGAGCTTTAGGTATTCTTAGGTAATATAAAATGCTGTAATCTCAAACAAGAGATTACAGAGAAGTCATTTTATTCGCTCCTGTTCACACATGGCAGGCAGTAAAGAGTTCTTCAAATGACTAGAATGGATTGCACAGTAAGATCACTAAAAGACATCCCACACATACGCTAGATAATACATATGACTTCTTGCTCCTTTAGTGTTCTGTATCTCAGTAAGAGCCAGCAAAACCAGTATCACCCCACTGAGCTACAGAAATTATCATAAACTTCCTTTATTTTGTTTACCCTTTTGCACACAAGATGTTTCCACTGTCTTCTCTAATCTTGCAAGCTTAGCCCAGATATGTCATATGTTGAGTAAGTAAAGAGAATATTTAGAAAATCACTTTTTTTTTTTCCAAATGTGAGGAATAAAAGACAAACCTATAGCAGTTAATAGACTTCAGCATCTGTTTTTGTATTACGGGGTGGGGGGGGGATCAGAACTGATAATTTTGTTCAGACACATACTGAATGCATTTCTTAGCCTAGATTAAAATAGATTATGTACTTGAGGATAAAACAGAACCTAGAACTGTCATTCACCTGTTCCTTACTCTGATGAAGGTGTGCCTGTTTAAATTCTCCTTTGAGCATTGCACTCAAGTTGTGAATTAACATAGACCTTCAGATGATTAATAAATGCTAGTATGTCTTTTTTCTAAAGGGATTTATGAAAAAGGGTCTTCACTTGGGAGGGCATTAAAATAAGGCAAAAGAAAAATTTATAAGCCAGATTAGGGGTCCAGTCTCTAAATGAAAAATGTTTAAAACTGAATCGCCACAAGATGTGTGTATACAAAACTTTCAACTAATACTCAGGTCCTCTGTGTTCATCAATTCATTCAAAAAAATAATAGAGAGAGCATAGAATTACTCAGGGAAAAAGCAGAACTTTGTAGGAACAGAACCTAAATCAATAGTAGGCACCACCATTCACTCCACTGATCAACATGAAGGTGCTACAATGAGTGATGTACAATTAACCAGCTACACACTAATAAGGCAGTACAACAAATCACAGCCAGTTTTCAACAAAGTCAGCAACAAACTCACCTGAAGGCATTGGTACCATTAGTAAGGCAACTGATACAATTACACCCTGAATCAATATATTAAAAGCAAGTCTTTTAGTAGGCGATGAAACTGGAATACATTAACATCAATAATATTAATCGGGGCCTTGATCCATTATGTACTGTTCATCCACAGTTATAAAACTATAAAACAAATGTCCTTTTTAAATGGATGATGCCATAGCATATTAGAGCATTCTAAATCTTTCTCAATCTTTTTATAATCTATATTAAGCATACACTTGACCAAGAAGAGTAGAAGAAACCATCTGAAAATATTCAGCTCTGCCAGCAACAGAGAAAACACCAATAGATAAAGAAAAAACTGAAAAAAACCTCATCTTGCTTCTGTGTTATATGCCAAGAATAAGAACAAATTTTGCATGTAGGAGATTTTAAAAAAGAAAAATAATTTTTTTTTACCATTGGTAAGTTTTTTTAGTAGCAAATATATTTCACAATAATATTATATACTAATTTTGCATTTCTGTAATGAGTTTTTAGCATTTTTTTTTTAAGCAACGGGTAAGGACATGAAATAAAAAGCCTAATTTCCCTTTGAGCAAGGACAATCTTATAAAGCATAAGAACTCTTACAGGCACAAACATATCAGCTGTGACAGGAAATTCACATTGTTACACAGCCCGTATCAGGCTTTTCATAAGAGAGCAGGCTTCATACAAATAAGCCTTTGTTATTATACAGCAGTCCTCTAGATGTTTTCAAAACTTTGGCACATTCAAAAAATGCAGAGAGAGAGGGAGAGAGGGAGAGAGGGAGAGGTGGACTCCAAAAAATATAAGCCAAAGGCATTACAGAACAATGAGAAACCATAATAAAACCCTTTCCTGAACTGTAAAATAATAGCAGTAACACGGGAGAAAGAGAAAGGATGCTGGCTGATTTTCCTTGAAAGTTGTCACTTGCAACAGAAGTGGCCTGGATGACAGGGCAGTTTTCTTTCTAAGGGCAAGGCTTCTCTACCTTGCTGTTGCTGGCTGGACATGACCAGGGTAAGATCTCCTTGTGCTCGTGGCTTGCCTTTGTCTAGCCAGGAAGGACTGTCCTGAGCCTGTACTAGCCAGTCTATCTTCTGCTGCCTTTTTATGCAGAGTCATTCCCTAAGAATAAAGAGAAACTTCTCAGTGAATACCAACACATAACACCATAACACCCAACAACTTGATATTCATTTACATTTTGTTTGTTATCTCATTCTTCACAAACACTAAGCTAGTTTGAATTTCAAACATGACGCATGGTATTTTCAAGGATAAAGCTAAGATATCCTTTCTAATTATTTGTGTGGGGGTTTTTTTTCCTTCTCTGCCCCCATCATTGTCCAGGTTTGGAGTAACGGTTCAGAAGCAAGTCTGCCAGTGTCCTAGATCTGAATGAACACATGGTAACTGGACAAGTCTTTTCAAAAGTGCTTCCCCTCCCCACCCTGGTCCCCTTTAGCATGTTCAGTTAGATGAGTACTTTTCTTCTGAAAATAATTATTGCCATCCTCTGAAAATACCAGCTCACGTGGCAGGAGCACATCTTGACAGAAAGTATGTTTTCAGCAAGAGTAAATCCAAGAGGAAATAAGGGAAGCTGTGACAGGTTGTGTAGCTGTACATAAAAAAAGAGGTTAATTAGGGAAAGACACAAAGCTATCAATGCTTATCTTAATGTTTGTGACTCTTAGCTCAGGCTTGTCTTCTGCTTGTCAGTGGAATTAATGTTACAAAATTGTTCAAGGACACTAGTTACTTGAAAATGCCTTCAATATTTAAAGGATTCAAACACTCTGCTTAAGTACCATTTATGGCTTACTACTTATGGAAATAACAACACAGAACAGCAAGAAAGAAACTCTTCCAAGGAGCACAGAGAGGAGGATTTTGAACCCTGTGATGAAGCAGAATAAAACATGAATGTTACATAGGTCAGGAATTCTTTCTGTCTGAAAAGCAGTTTCACTGCAGCCACACTCTGCCAAAGAGACCTCTTGAAAGCATTTGATGAAAGTGAAAAATCTCCCTGCACACAGGCCAGCAAAAGCTGTATGTCTGCACAGATCATTTCCTTATGGTTTGAAAAATTTAAGTAAGAGTCTTGCCCCTGTGCTCACTCTTTGCATGGGGGTAAGCTTGCTAAGTTAGAGGCTGTTTTTCAGAGCATTTACTGCAGCAAGTAAGCTATATTGCTTTTATTGTGCACCTTCATTAGAAACAACTGGAAGATCGGAGGGTGGAGAATCAAAAAAGAAAGCAAATCTGAGCACTGTAAGTCAGTGTAATGGAAGGACTGGAATTAGAAAACAGTAATCGGAGGTATCCTTCCCTCTAGAAACTGCCATTTCTGGTTCTAAATCTTGAAAATAACTAACACAGCATTCTTCATTTACTCCAAGGTTATAGGAACGCACTCTTATATAGTGATAGCTTAAAATTTTTAAAAAGCATTTGTGTCTGTGTGTTGGAAAATGCTTTTCAAACAAAAAAATTGTAAGTTAATGAATACTGTTATAAACAACCCAGAAACAACTAATATTAATAGTTTCTTTCCTTTTTTTTTATTTAAAAAGTTGGGGAGATTCTTACCATATTGTACCAGGCACTAACAATAAATTTCTCCTCCATTTCTCTTTGACTTTTTGTTTTTTCATATTCTTTCTATAAAACAAACATCAAAAAAGTATACATTTAAAACCAAAGTATAACAGAAAATATTAATCTACACGTAAAAAACAATGAGGGAATACACATCTAGTAGGAAACATGAGAATTACTACCTCCAATGAATGAAACATTCTGTCTCGCTCCTGCAACTGATTTTTCAGAGCCTGAATCTCAGGAGCTGCACCCTGATTCTGCTTAGGATCTAAGGTGCGGATGACCTGTAAGGGAAAACCAGTTTGTTTTTAATTAAATCCTGCAAAAGCAATCTAATTGAAGGGAAAGACATACAGGATTTGCAAGCTTTTAAGTCAGGTTAAAAAATAAAAAAAATAACTTAAAACATGTCAGTGGTATTCCAAGATGTGAAATAGAGGGATATGCAGTTTTAAGAGGCTGACTTCTGTAAAACAGTCTTGACAGCCAGCATTGACAGCGGCTCTGGCTTTGAACATGAGCCATAACACATTAGAGCATCTGATCTGCAGTCTCTTTTTACAGGACTGTGAAACAAAACTACCAATAGGAAGAAGTGACACCTTAGAGGTTTGATATCCCAGATTCACATATGCAGTTCCTACCCCTAGCAGCACTACCTTGGGGCTACAGTGGTAGAAACATTTTCTCAAAGATTTCTCTCTTTATAGCTAAGGTTTCCCTACCTGTCAATTCCTCTTGCTTGAGGAAGGACTGCTTTGGTCCTTACAGAAAGATGGTATGATTCATCTACCTGGGGTAGCAGGTGCTGTCATTTTTAAATAGCTTTGTTAAGCCAAGAAGCATTCTTGATCATTCACATGATCATTATGTTACTAATAAGATGAAGGGACACTTGGTTATGTTCATATGCTGCGTCCATCGCCTGTAGCATGAGTGCTAGCAAACACAGAGCTCAGTCAAGAACAAATCCAGCAAAATGCCTAGATTCCTAGGCCTTAAATAGAAAATAGCTTAAAACTTTAAACAATCTCTGGATATATAGAAAGAGACTTCACATATTTATTTTTCTCCCATTTCAGAATCATGTCCAGATGCTGAAATAAAACAATGCCTTAAATTTTAGTAAGTAATTGTTACTGAATGGTACTAATGAAGGAAGACTCATAAAAGTGTACTATGTTTCTAAAAAAACACACATTAGACCTGGATACAGTTTCTGTAGTGGAAGACTGTAATAATCATACTCATCTTCACAAAAAAAAAAAAAATACTGAAAGTTGATAAGATCATAAAAAGCTAACCTAAAATAATTAATGCTACTGTTGTATAAAACACCCTATAGTAACATAGTACATACAAATACACAAATCTTACTGAAAAGGGAAATTGTGACTCTGTCTTTCACTGGAATACTCTGAAACAGAGTCAGCAACATAAGATGTAAAAAAGAAAAAAAAAATATTAAAATTATTTGTTTAGATTTCCTGAAGACTTTGGAAACATTTCACAAGAAATCATTGAGGAAATTACACAGAAGTAAAGGAAGGAAGTATAAAGTCTTGTAAAATTAGGAATCTACTTACAGATTCCAATTTAACAATACACAGCCATAGCAAAGATCTTGGTACTACCATGATCAGATGAATAAAGACACTGGTATGATTTTAAGAAACTCAAATAAAATATCAAGGTGTAGTAAGAGATGAAATGGGACTGTGATTGAGATCACAATATTGCCATTTCAAAGCTGGTAGTATACCCACATACTCAACATCATAATTAAATGTTAGCCATGTTCTCAACATAAGCATGTATTAAATAGTAAAGAAAATGCTGAACGCCAGAGGAGTGTAACAGGTCTCAAAGGTGGTTCAGTTAGAAATATGTTATCACAGCATTAGAAGAGGTTTAACATCCTCTCCTTATCATCAGCCAACATTAAAACATGCTTAAGATGGTTTGTCTGGGTGATTCTCAAAAATCTGTAGCAGTGGGTATACATTTGTACACAGGCATTAGATAGGCTTATAGATAGGTAGCAAGAAGGAGACGGACATGAACACAAAACCAAGGTAAAATCTGCAGAAATAATCAGTTTGAGGTACCGTAATGGTAAGAAGATACAAAGAACTCAGTGGGCCTTCCTTCTCTTTTACTTGCTAGTGTGTATACAGATACCTCCTTTATTTTTATTCCTGTAGAATGGACATGTGGTGCAGTCTGTCAGAGAGAGATCACTAATGTGGACCACACATACTTACACTTTTGGCCTTTTCCAAATACTTTTTGTATCGCTCTTCCATTTGTTTCATTTCCTCCTCCTTTTTCCGTAAAGCTTCTTGCAATTCTTCAATTTTGAGAGCTTAATGTTAGGAGATGCACACATTGGAAAAATAATATAATTATATAATGTTTATTTTAATGTTTTCAACAGACATTTAAGGCACAGCTAGAATTTATTTCAGTTATGAAAACTAACTTGATGTAGCAGATACTGTCGTTTTAATTACTGAACGCCTCAGGAATACATTAAAAATCTGTACTCCTTATATAGTCCCATGAAACAGCTGTTCCATACACAAATTTTGCTTTTTAAAAAATTATGAAAAAATAAAGAGAAATGGAATCATAAATCAATCCTATTACCGAGCACACTTAGAAAATTAGGTTACTAAGGAATTAGATTCCATAATATCTTGGTATTGTAACTCAGATAAATATGACTCTTTCTATTTTCTGTAACAGGAATAGTTCTTAACAGGGACAACTCTTGCTTAAATCTGATAAATTGTAATATGGGACACAAATTATCAGACATGAATATACTCAGTTTCATTTTTCCCCCAGATTTTCTTAAGCAGCAATGCAGACCAGTAAGTCAATTTCATTGCACAGCCTTTTCCTGTGTTGATACAAAATATGTCAAGCCACTATTATATATCTTTTACACATATTCTCAGAAAAAAACAATTAATCAATTGCATCATCTTGGATCAAATAGCATGTAATATTGACAGGCTGGTTCTCAGTGTTAGATAACTGGCAAGCCTCAGTCCATCTGTTTTGCACCCTCATGTTGAAATGTTCCTCCATGTTTTTCCTAGTTTTCTCTTGGAAAATGCTACGTTGGTAACAGGACCAAGCAAGATTTTCATTGATCAGTAAGAGGATCAATAGCAGATGGTCTCCAAGACTGCAAAAATCCATTTTTCAAAATGTGCCATGAGTCTTAGACGATGCCCAAGCATTTTTGCCATATCCAGGACAGCTAAAAGAATCTCAAAAAATAGTTCATGCATTTCCTGATCGTGGAAAGGAAGAAGGTACAATTATTTTTATTTTACCAAGACAAAAGTTCAGACCTAGATTTTTAAAAAGTAAGTTGGAATTTCAGTAACTACAGTAGACTCAATATGCCCTAATGTTTAGAACCTAGTGAGTCTGAGGACTGCTATTACACTCACACTGAAGCTTATCAAGTACGACAGGATGATGTGTTTATTAGCTACTCATTAAGTCCTTGAACTTTGTTTCCAAGTATTTTAACATTTCCTAAGATGTGAGATTTATAACATATTTTGCAGTCTTAGCTTAACAAGAGTGAAAATTATTTTTGGATACAGAACATATGTAACGAATACTAAACTGATATTTCTATCTTCCTCTGTCTCTTTATGAACTAAATTGCTCAGGCACAAACCAAAAAAGCTGCCATCAGTTGCAATTTTTGCCTTGTTCTATAAAAAGTACGCTTACAAAAAAAAAAACAAACAATCTACGTCCTTCAATACTTCTCAGAAAAAAAGTAGCATGTGCTAAAAACAACTGTATGCTAGGTTTCCAATACCATCTGAGCAAAACGACATATAACCTACACACTCTTTGACTAGCGTCTGAAAATTTTCTCAAATTACAACACAGTTTGAAAACACACTGAAGGAATACATATTGGGAGTAAAAATAACCTGGTGATGGCAGCAAGGATCTCCTAAATTAGGGTCTTAGGAGACATGACTGTTCTGAACAGCTGAGGTTCAATGACAGGTATGACAGTGCCTCAGTATTTCTATGGCCATTGTTGTTTCTTGCTATGGTGGTCTCTAAAATGTGATCCCCTGCACTTCAAGTGTTTGAAGCATCTTTTGAGTCACCATAGCTTCCAGAGAAATGAACAATATACATGTACATTTTAAATGGCAGTGATATCCTTTTTTTATCTTGCACTTCCTATGGGTATTATAAATAAAGACATTGCACATGAAATACTTCACAAAGAAATGGACTGTACAGATAACTCACAACTATTATTGCATCTTGGTTCCAAATCCTCAATAATAGCTCGTTTCTTCTGTAGCTCATTGTTCGCTTCATGGAGCTTCTCACTGTTACAACGCAAAAAAGCACATATTGTCTTCCCAATATTATTACGGTGCTTGAATGAAAATTAAGCGATACAAAAAACTCCCAGATAGTGATATATTTCTGAGAGTAGGATTAGTTTCTGCTATGGGGCATGAGGATAAATGACAATGTGACTGTGGAAATATTTGTTAAATAAGCTGAAAAACGTTACGGTGTATGGAGAACTGTAACAGCAAACAGCTTCACTCTCAGCAATTACAAAATTCCTTTAGGACTTACACTTAATTGTACAATGCATGCCTAAACCCAAAGGCAACAGAAACTATTTGTTGGGGTTTTTTTTGCAAGCCATTCAAAAACCAAACAGCTCTCTGCAGTTTAGGGAAGTAAAAGAGGTGCAGAAACAGCAGAACAAAATTATAACACTTCCTAAAATGTTAACTTTTATTCCGTAATGTATACTAAAATGTAAACAAATTAATTTTGTTTACATTAATATGCTTTCCTCAGAAAAAAATTACTTACTCCTCTTGAGTAAAGATTTACAATGTTAAGCAAAGTTTTCTAATCACAAAAAAATGATAGTTCCTTCATCACTCTAGCAACTGCTTATTGTTTTAATCTATGAGATGAAAATAGCATCTGAAAAGCAGATTCCCAAACATTCCTGTGTTATCTAATTTCTTTAGTTTGCATATTTTCCAGATGCATTATTAATGTCTGCCCTCCTTAACATATGGAAAACACATCATTTCCAATGACAAACAAAATAGGCAAACAAAATACTTACAGATGCTCTTCAAGTTTCTTTTTCAGAAGAATTGACTAAAATAGAAAGTGAAATGTTTTACTTTAATATATTACAGCACTTGAACATAATTTAACATTATTTTAAAACATATAATTTTGACATTCTAACCAAAATCCAACTCTTTACTTCGCTCAGTTTTAGATCACAACTGTATAACCATCCTCTGTGGTAGCAATTCTTCCCTCCACAGCTGTGTGACTTTCCTGAAATCAGAGTGCTTTACAGCTTTACAAATACTTTCCCAGGAACTAGATCAATGAAAGCAAGATACATAAACAATAAAATTCTATGGCAGTACTTTTGTAATTAGACTTAATAAACTAACCTGAAATTGGAAAGGGCAGCAAAATTTCCTAGAAGAGCTGTCCTACCAATATTGCAATGCAATTTGCATGAAAATATGTAACAAATTAGTTGAAGTAAATTCCTGTCCCCATAGAATCTAGAGTGAGTAGAGTGTTTCTGACTGGAGTATAGCAGAAATTTGACCCTTTTTCTGTTTTTCATCTTTACTGATTACAGACACATAAAAATTATCATACAACTTACAGTGTTCCACTTCCTGGTTAAATTACATTAGAGAAGATCTTTGAATAAAAGCTTCAAAGTAAATTTTCTTTCAATTTTAAACTCACTTCATGCACAATGAGTATCTTTCAAAAAAAAAAAAAAATCCCAACAAACATCTATAAACTGAAAGTAGTGTTAGGTAAATAGAAAGCCATACTCACAATAGCCTTGAGCAGAAGCCCATGCCAAGAAACAGAGATGACATTAGTATAAAGCAAAACAGCAGCCAATAGAAGAAACTATTTAGAAAGTCATGAACAGAAAAAGTTAAAGCTATGCATTTTTTCACATGTGCATTTTTGTCCTCTGTTCTCATCAGCAGTTTCATCATGTAACATTTTCTAAAACATATCAATAAAAACAGAAATAGAAAAACAGTAAAGAAGCACATTTGTAAATCATTGTATTTAAATCAGAATTTCAAAACAGAGCAACTGCTGTTTTGGAAAAATCATTTTAAAACAAAAATCATACAAGTAACAAAGCAGGAGAAAATATGCAGCCTATTGGGCTACAACTGAAATTAAGAGATGCATGTGTTCTTGTGGAGCAATTCTGAACTGTGTTATTGCCACGCTGACTGAATACAAGACAAACGTAGAATATTTAAATCAGAAACTGCCTTTTTGGTTTGTATTTATCCAGTACCAATCACTTTGGAGGTCTAGCATATGACTCATGGTCCAGAATGCCATCAAAATAAGGTAAAATCAACAAAATTACTTCATTGTTTCTCCTCCAACGGCCTTTCAACAAGAGTTTAGACACTTGGCCAGAGACAATTACAGTGTGCACCCGAAAAAGCTTTTAGCTTTGCTATAGTGTAAATACTTCCAAATATTGTCTTTGATCACATCCCTGGGTCATGCTTTTTCATTATTTCAAAGCTGGATTTCCTTATTGCACTATAAGAAAGAACGGCAGCACATAAAAACAAGCCAGTATGACTCTACTGACTTCAGAGTCAGAAATCTGTAGCAGCTAAGGATTTCCAGGCTTTAACCATTTGGCTTTTTTTCTTTTCCAGTCCTCTGAACAACCATAGCACCACCTTTTCTGTAACAATAAATGTTTGTATGCATCTTTCTTGGTCACAAAGCAATTGAACTGGCACCATCGCTTATGTCTGATCATTTAGGGGATTATTGGTTGGTTTGGGAAAGAAAGGGAAATGCTGGCAGCAATGCCCATTTTCCTAAGGCAAGAAAATAAAAATTGAACTTAGCTTTTCTTTTGCAATCCTTGTATTGCACTTGGGTTTAGCTTGGAACAGACACAACTACTTGTCAACACTGATTCCATGGGTATATTTTAATAAATATTATTTGCATAGTATCAGCACTGTTGTGGGACTAATCCCTCTCCCATCTAGACAGATCATATGTTCTTACAAGCAAGAAACTAACAATGATAAACAGTACACACAATTAGAAGAAGCAGGACTGAGTTTAACCAGAGTAATTTACCCAAGATACAAGATTAGGAAAAAGAATAAAAGGTAAAATGTATTATTTTAGCCACCCGTATGTACTTGTATGTACTTGTAGCAAGGCAAATAAATTCAAATACATTACTCTAAAAATGGGCATTACTTTTTTTTTTTTTAAATCTCAGTCAACTTCCAAGCCACATATCCAAATACTCTGCTCCTAACAAGTAATTATTATAATTGTTGTTTTCCCATAGGAAGACTAGTCTCTTAAAAAAACCCCCTTCATTTAAAAAAAAAAAAAACTTTATCTAATTTTGAGCTAGTTTTACATTTAACTTCATTCAAACATTTTATCTGTTCATAATAGAAGAATATTTCCATAACAAAACTGTAAAAATGTACACTCACTATTTTGCTTTTTCCTCCCACTGCTAACAAGTTCCACTTACAAAATGCTAGAATAAGAAAAACTTTTTATGGTGCACTTTTAGAAAACAGGTATCCTCCCTAGTATTTAATTGCTATCTTTCTTTTACATCAAAAAAACTACAGAAATAAAGTCTTCTTGCTGGAAATTTATTTCATACCTAAACAAGTCAAAGGATGTCCCCTTTCTGAAGGCAAAGTTTGTTTATGTTCCGCATGTTAGGGCCATAGACATGTCTAGGCTCTGGCTTGAGGTTAAGCTAACTTTGCAGGGTGAGGGGAAACTATGGCACATGACTTGAGAAAATTGCTTGATGAGACTAGTAATACTGTGAGAAGACGACAAAAGTTATAAAGCACCATGAGGGATGATCAGATTTCACACATGCTAAGAGTAACCACAGAATCATTGGGTTGAAATAGACTTTAAAGGTCCAACCTCCCTGCAAGGAGCAGGGACACCTCCAACTCAGGTTGCTCAGAGCGCCATCCAGCCAGGCCTTGAATGTTTCCAGGGATGAGGTATCTACCGCATCTCTGCACAACCTGTTTCATTGTTTCATCAAATGAGCTAAGTGGCCAAACTTCACAGGTAATCAAACACGTAACAGAGTTTTAAGAACCTTTTAGGGAGGTTCTAAGTCAGGAGGACTTAGTAACTGTATCAGGAACAGCATGTAAGGCCAAGATTGTGCATTAACAGTATGAGAAACACCAGATTTGGTATGGATTTAGCAAGACCAGTTCCAGTGAAATAGAAGTAACTAAAGGCAGGTTGTTTATATAGGAAGGGATTAGGGCAGAGAGAGAATAAGGATGACAAAACAGAGTGATAATAAGGCATACAATGATGTAGTCAAAGCTGTTCAGGGTACCTGTTGAGTAGGCCTACACATGACCACTGCATTCTGGAGGACAACAAATCAAACCTGCTATTCTGATCACACTAGGCATGTCTGAGTTGATTCTGTAGTCTGGAAGAGTGGGGTAGGGAAGCCCTTCCCTGATCAGCAAGGCAACAGCCAGGATGGACTAATCATCCATCCCAGCAGGATCTATCAGTGCCCATTACAGGCCGAATGGCACTGATATCTTTCTAACATCTGCCTTCCACTGCACTTCAATACAAAATTAAAACTGCTTCCCCATATGGACCTCAGCAAGCAGCATGTATCATTGCAATGATACTTGCCTTGGTTAGGATAGTGCTTTTACTACTTTTTGGGTAAGCCAAAAAACTACTTCAAACTTTGAAAACAAACAAAACTTAAAAAAAAATAAAAAAATTAAAAATACCCCAAGCCGTCCACATAAATTTCTGGACTGAATACAAACAAGATTTTCAGTTTTCTGGGCTGAGCATATCTACAGTGTAAGTATACAAAAATACAGATTTCAGTGCATTTTTTGCAGAAAAGTAGTTGTTCTGGTTTTGTTTAGTGAGGGGGGCCCCAAGGTGGTAGCTTCTGCAGGAAACTGCTAGAAGTTGCTCCCCTTTGTTCAGTGGACTTGGCCGGGCCTAGGGCGGACCTGCTGCTGGCCAAGGCAGAGCGGATTGGTAGCAGAATGCTCCATGATAACACCTCTGTGATAACGTATTTAAGAAGGGGAAAACAGAGGGGGAAAAAAAAAAAAAAAAAAAAAAAAAAAGAGAGAGATGATGTGAAGAAGCTGAGCGGGGGCAGAGAAGGGGAGGTGTGAACCTCGTGGGCCTTACAGTCTCCACCCTCTGGCCTCCCATCGGGCGGCCGACTGGGCCTGATTCAGCCCGGCCCAGCTGCAAGAAGTGGAGAGGAGATGAGATTTGAATGATATGTAAAAAGATGCTGAGAGGTGTCTGCCAGCCTGTTGTGAAGAATTTTTCTTGTGAGGAATGGCTGCAGACGCCAAGGTCAGTGAAGAAAGAAGGAGAGGAGTAATGCGGCTCCTGGCCAAGATTCCCCTGCAGCCTGTGGTGATGACCATAGCGGAGCAGGTTGTCGCCCTGCAGCCCATGGAAGACCCCACATCGGGGCAGGCGGATGCCTGAAGGAGGCTGTGGCCCATGGACGGCCCGCTGGGGCAGCCGTTCTGGAGGGACTGCACTCCGTGGAAGAGATGACCCACACCAGAGCAGTTTCAGAAAGGACTGTGGCCTGTGGGAGGGACCCCACGATGAAGCAGAGGAGGAATGCGAGGAGTTCTTCCCCCAGCAACGAAGTAGCGGCATAAAACAATGCGTGATGAACTGACTGCAACCCCCATTCCCTCTTCCCCTCTGTGCCGCTTGGGGCGGGGAAGGTGGTAGAGATGTTAAGCCCAGGAAGAGGGAGGGGTGGGGGGAGGTTATCTTGTTCCCTGTCTCATTCTCCTGCTAGTTTTAGAAATAAATGAGTATTTTTCCCCCAAGTTGAGTCTGTTTTGCCCATAATAGTAACTTTAAGGATTTCTCCCCGTCCTTATCTCAAACCTCGAGCCGTTTTTTCTTATATAATCTCCCCCTACTGTCTCAGAGGGTGGGGGAAGTGAGAGAGAGACTGCGTAGTCTGGTCCCGATCAGGGCTGAACTATGACAGTAGTGAAAACTAGAGGAAATATGCTGAAAATGCTGCATCAATGAACTGTATGCCGTGCCTTATCCTTTTTCTGATGCTTCTAAAGAATCACTCTTTTTGTAACAATATCTTAAGGATAACTCAGGTGGTCCCAGGACAACTTCCGTCTACTTGAGCAGCTGGGTTTCATTTAGAGGTTTGCTCTGGTTTGTGTGGGAGATTGGATGAGGTGTCTATACCTTCAGAGGTTCTTGCAGGCTCAATAATTCTCTGAGTCTACACTCTCTCTTTTTCTTCTTTACGAATAAATTAAATCCTATACACCAGAGTTAGCAAAACAGGCCATGGGATTAGTGTCTATAAATCACCACTGGCATGGTCAGACCTACACAGGCACCAGGAATGCAGCACCTGTATCATGAACTTGGCAGCTGTGCTTTGATAAGGGCTGCCTGGTACACACAGCAGTCTGTGCCATGGTGTTGTGATGGTGGTGGTTTGCTGTTAACAGAATCTTTCAGAAGACACCTATATAGGTTGCAAACAGCGTTGTAACTGAGTTGCAGACATGTCCTAAATTACTGTCCAAACCAGAGCCTCAAAAAGGGACACAACTAAAATTGCAGTAAATAAAGCTGAATTCAATTAGACAGGGATCATTTACAATAATCAATATCTGAAAAAATGTGTTTCATATTCATGTTCACCCTGAAAAAAATCCAATTTTGGCCAATAATCAAGACAACAAGGAATACCTGAGAATCACATAATAGTATGGACCTATTTTAAAATGCATTCTAAAACGCATTCTACATTACTTAGGAAAATAATCTTATTTGAATCCGACTAGGTGTTTTACTTTCATACAGTTTATTCTGAAAATTAAAAGCATAAGCTAAATTAAATACACTCTTAAATGAAAATAAGCAGCTAGTAAAAATTTCCATTGTTTTATATAAATTGGTTAAAACAAAACCACAAAAAATAGAAAGCAAGACATTACAACTTATTGCCAATTAGCAAGACAATACACTCAGATTGTGAACATATGCGCTGTATGTACAGTCCTGCAAATCACTGCTTTCAAGAAAGTTCTAGAGCTTCTCTCAAATACAGGACAAGGCAAACACAAGTTTTGAGTGGAAGACTGAAAGTTGTTTTCCACACTAACTCTGCCACAATGTGTACTCATTCATTAAAAATGAAGTTAACTCCACATACAGAAACAGAAAATGCTGTATTATGTTAAGCACCTAATGATTTGACTTTTTTATATTTGGCCTGCCTGGCTTCCTGCATTATGAGATATATTGATATCCACAATTACAGAGCTTCCACTGGCAGGAAAGGTCTTAATTTTCATTAAGAAAACAACTAAAAATAATTTCAGATACTTCACTAAGACATGGAGAATGAACATTTCCTTAATTCCCTACAAAACTCTCTATTCTAATTAAATAATTTTGATACTAAGTTTACACTTGGAACAGAAATTTAAGATATTTCACACCTTCCCTACACAGGATGGTTTTCTTTTCTAGACAAATGTCTTATGTCTTACATCCTGTTTAGAGAAGCACAATTTAGTGATAACACCATACGAGTAAATATGGAAAACTATCAGAAATCTCCATTTGTGTGTTTCTTTTACATATTTTATTACAAAAAGTTGAAAGTCTCAAAAATGGTAACTACTTGAGTGTAAGTTTGATGTAAATTTCTACTTACATCTTCAGCTTTTGAACCTTGATCCTGCAAAGATTTTTGTAGTTCTTCAACCTGGGACTGCACTTCTAGAAGTCTCTGATTTACCAATCTAGGAAAGATATTATATTTTTTCAGGAAAAAAACCAAACAACTGCAAGAGGAAGCCTGAGATTTTTAGTGTCCAGTGTTTTCAGGTCATCCACAAAAGAGATGCAATAATGTCTTTTATTCACAGAAAAGTTACAGAAGTAGTCATCAGCTTGTAGTCATCCAGAATATTCTGGTAATCTTCGAAGAAAACATAAATGCATGTATTAAGAAATAATTTCTATATACGTCAAACAAGAATATCTAACAGTCAGTTTTTCTGTGTGAGAGTTACTAGTTACTGCTTTTACACAGTCACAGAATCCTATAAACCTGTAGGTTGGCAGGGATCTCCAGAGGTTTTCCGAATCAGAACTGCTCCTTACAGCAAGTGCACTTACAGCAGATTACTGGGAACCGTGTCCAGTTGAGGTTTGAACACCTTCAAGGATGAAGGTCTGACCTCTTTGGGACTCTCTTCTAGAGCTCAGAAATTTCTTCTGGGAATGTTTTTTTCCTTGTATTCAGTCAGAATTTCCCCATACTCCATATTGTGTCTGTTGTCTCTTGTACCTCCACTATCAGTCTCTGAGAAGAGCTGGGTTCTGTTTTCTTCACACCTTCCCATCAGGTATATGTAGATCACAGTATTGTCTCCTCTATGCCACCTTTTCTTTGGCCTGAACAAACCCCGTTCTCAGTCTTATCCTACGTATCACATGCTCCAGTGCTCCTTATCTTAGCAGTATTCTGCTGCACTCCTGTACATCCATGTCCTTCTTGTAATGGGAAATCCAAAGTTATATGCGATGTCTAGATGTGATCGCATAAGTTAATGATAAGAGGTGAGGGATCATCTTCCTAGACTGACTGCCTGCACTCTGGTGAGGACAGCTCAGGTCACAGTCAGCTGCAAGATCCCCAGCTGATACCTCCTCCTTTGCTGCCCACTGGGACCCCAGGGCTTTGCAGCAGAGCTGCTCCTGAGCCTACTGGTTCCAGCCAGCATTGCCAGGCTCCTCCCAGACAGGGACAGGGCTCTCATGAGCTCATTTCTCCAGAATGCTGAGCCCCTCTAAATAACAGCTCTCCCTTTCAGTGTATCAATCACTCCTCCCAACATAGTATCATCCTCAAACACACTGAGAGTATAGTCCCTCCAATTAGTTAAGTTGTTAATAAAGGTGATGAACAGCATTGGTCCTGGTATTGATGCCTGAGGAACTCTGGTTGCCAGTTGGGTTTTGTACTACTGATGGTAACACTTTAGGCCCAGCTGTCCAACCAATTTTCCACTCACTTTTCTGTCCAGTCTATATCTAACCATTCTGAAGACAAGGATACTATGGGAGACTGTGACAAAGGCTAAAGCCAAAGCTAAGGTAAGCACTGACCACTGTTTCACCCTTCTTCATATAGGCAGACATCTCATTGTCAAGACAATTGTATTGGTTAGGTATGATTTGTCCTGAACAAATTCACATTGGCCTTTACTAATTACTTTCTTGTGCCTGATGTTGCTGGAAACAGATTCCAGATGGACTAGCTTTGTAAAATTCCCAGAAAATGAGCTGTGGCTGACAAGTCTCTGTAGTTCTCCAGACTCTTTCTTGCCCTTCTTGAAGGTGGGTACAGTATTTACTTTTTCTCAGGCTTGAGGAATCTTCCCCATCAAAGGGGAAAATTAAACAGAGAACAGATTCAAAGCTTAGATAGAGAGCAGCCTCATAACAATATCAGCCAGCTACCTCACCATGCTCAGATGCATGCTGTCTGGTCTCATGAACTCATATGCTGATTTGCTTAATATAGCAGGGTCAGCTAGAGCAGGTTGCCCAGGAACATGTCCTGTTGGGTTTTAAATATCTCCAAGGATGAAGACAACCTCTCCAGGCAACCTATTCCAGTGTTAAGCAACCTTTCCAGTAAAAAAAGGTATTTTCTTACATTTAGATGAAACTTAACGTATTTTAATTTCTCCCCACTGCCTCTTGCCCTGTTACTGGGCATCACTATGAAAAGCCTAGCTTCATCTCCTTCAGACCCTCACATCAGGTATTTACAAACATTGACAAGATCTGCCCTGAGCCTTCTCTTTTCCAGGCTATAGTCTCTATTCCTCAGACTCTCCTTACATGAAAGATGCTGCAGGCCCATAATCACAACCTTGCGGTCTTTCACTGGACTGAGTCCAGTAAGTCCGTGTCTTTCTTGTACCAGGAAGGCCAGGGTTGGACACAGTACAGTCAAAAGTGTATGGCATTGTTAGAAAAATCAATTGAAACAGAGGATAAAACTTATTACCTGTTTTCTGTCTCCAATTCATTCTTCCGTAAGTTTGCATCATCAAGAAGGCTCTGCAACAAGGCAATCTTTTCATTGTCAGAACCTTCTTGGTTCAACTTTAACATCTTGTTCTCATGCTGAAGGCGAATGAGTTTCTCCCTAAACACATAAAATAATATTTTGTGGAAAAAAGTATGCCAATCTCTATAAGGAAGATGACAGTTTACCAAAGGAGGTGTAAACATAATGTAAAAATAATCTTTACTTATTTCCCATCCCTGGAAACATTCAAGGCCAGGTTGGACAGGGCTCTGAGAAACCTGATCTAGTTGAAAATGTCTCTGCTCCAGGAGACATCACTGGGGGGGTTGGACTAGATGACATTTAAAGGTCCCTTCCAACTCAAACTATCTTATGATTCTATGATTTAAAGGAGACAGCTGAAACAACAATCACGTCTTCAAACCCCCAAATACAAACCTGATTAAAGGAGTTGTAATTGTAGAGAGCACAACGCAAGGAAGTTGCTTGAGTGCCTCTATTACATCTGAGAGTACATCTGGACAGATTTATAGGTAGAACGTGGAGCACACAAAGCTTAGTGCCAAGTGTTAAGGGAGGTTATAATCAAAGCTGTCACTGAACTACTGCATGAACCTGAGCAAGTCACTTGTACCCCGTTAGTCTATTTTCACAGAACCGTAAAATTATTCAGGTTGGGAAAGACCCTTAAGTTAATTGAGTCCAATCATTAACCTAACACCACCAAGTCCCCCATTAAACCATGTCCCTAAGCACCACATCTATATGTCTTTTAAACACCTCCCAGGACAGTGACTCAACCACTTCCCTGGGCAGCCTGTTCCAGTGCTTGATAATCCTTTCGGTGAAGAAATTTTTCCTACTATCCAATCTAAACCTCCTCTGGAGCAACTTGACGCTGTTCCCTCTCATCCTATCACCTGCTACTTGGGAAAAAGAGATCGACACCCACCTTGCTACAACCTCCTTTCACGTAGTTGTAGAACGTGAAAAGATCTCCCCTCAGCCTCCTTTTCCAACTGCAATTCCCTCAGCCGCTTCTCATAAGACTTGTTCTCTAGACCCTTCACCAGCTTCATTGCTCTTCTCTGGACGCACTGCAGCACCTCAATGTCCTTCTTGCAGTGAGAGGCCAAAACCAGAATACAGTATTTGAGGTGCAGCCTCACCAGTGCTGAGTACAAAGGGAAAATCACTCCCCTAGTCCTTCTGGCCACACTATTTCTGATACAAGCCAGGATGCTATTGGCCTTCTTGGCCACCTGAGCACACTGTTGGCTCACACTGCACAGTGCACAGAGGGGATTCCCAGAACAGGGAAGCTCAGGGGGAAGCCGAGAGAGGCGCCACAAGTCGCCATGAGCCTGCAGCTCGCTCAAGAGCAGCTGATGAGACCTGGGCAGAGCCAGGGGGCACCAGTGGCCCAGCCCCTCTCTCCAAGTATAAGGCAGGCCCTAGGGAGTACCAGTGACCAAGGCAGGCAAACAAGGCCCTGGGAGCAACAAGAAGGACTACGGTGCCCTGGGAGCAACAGTTAAGGGCTCTGGGGTGCAGGTAGTCTTTTCATCAATCCTCTTGATCAAAGGGAGGGGGCCTGAAAGGGCCAGTTGAATCTGGCAAGCCAACAAATGGCTACAGGAGTGGTGCCACAGCCATGCCTTTGGCTACTTAGACCATGGGACTTGCTTTGAGAAGCCTGGTCTACTAGGGACGGACAGGGTACACCTAACTGAGAAGGGGAAGAGCACCTTTGGCCAAAGGCTTGCCAGGCTCGTCAAGAGGGCTTTAAACTAATGTTGCCAGGAGAGGGAGAGCACAGTCCAGCCAACCACTGTCAGAGTGGCGCCAGTGCCAGCACCAAGTGCCCAGAAGCCAGGGAAGGATCACAGCTAAGTAAGAGCAAACCTAGAACACAGTCCAAAGGAATTCCTATTGCTCCAGCCAACAAGTTTACTTTGCTGGGGGCCCAGCTTAAGTGCCTCTATGCCAACACACATAGCATGGGGAACAAATAGGAAGAGTTAGAAATGTGCGCGCACATGCAGGGCTATGATCTTGTTGGCATCACAGAGACGTGGTGGAATGGCTTCTATGACTGGAGCATTGGGATGGAGGGATACAGGCTCTTTAGAAAGGACAGGCAGTGAAGACAAGGAGGGAGTGTTGCCCTCTATGTCAGCAACCAGCTGGAGTGTGTGGAGCTCCACCTGGAGATGGATGAGGACCTGACAGAGGGCTTACGGGTCAGGATTAGAGGGAGGGAAGGGACAGGGGACATTACAGTGGGGGTGTGCTACAGGCCACCTGGCCAGGAGGACTGAGCAGACGAGGCCCTCTACAGGCAGACAGGAGCAGCCTCACAGTCACAAGCCCTGGTCCTCATGAGGGATTTCAACCACCCCGACATCTGTTGGAGAGACAACACGGCAGGGCGCAGGCAGTCCAGAAGGTTCCTGGAATGAGTGGGTGACAACTTCTTCCTACAAGTGATCGAGGAGCCAATGAGAAGGGGTGCCATGCTGGACCTTGTTCTCACCAACAGGGAGGGGCTGGTGGGAGACATGGAACTCAAGAGCAGCCTTGGCTGCAGCAACCATGAGATGGTGGAGTTCAAGATCCTCGGGGCAGCAAGAAGGCTGCACAGCAAGCTCTCTGCCATGGACTTCAGGATGGCAGACTTTGGCCTCTTCAGGGATCTGATGGGTAAAGTGCCATGGGAGGTGGCCCGGGAAGGAAGAGGGGTCCATGGTCCAGGAAAGTTGGTTGATATTCAAGGACTACCTCCTCCAAGCTCAGCAGCAATGCATCCTGATGAAGAGCAAGTCAGGCAAAAACACCAGGAGGCCTGCGTGGATAAACAAGGAGATCCCGGACCAACTGAAAATCAAGAAAGAAGCCTACAGAGGGTGGAAGCAAGGACAGGTAGCCTGGGAGGAATACAGAGAGGTTGAGTAAGGGAGGCTAAAGCCCTGATGGAATTTAATCTGTCCAGGGACATCAAGGGCAACAAAAAAAAAACTTCTATAGGTACGCTGGGGACAAAGGGAAGTCCAGGGAGGATGTAGGCCCTCTCCAAAAGGAAATGGGTGACCTAGTTACCTGGGACATGGAGAAGGCTGAGATACTCAATGACTTTTTTTGCCTCAGTCTTCACTGATAAGGGTTCTAGCCACGTCACCCAAGTTGCAGAAGGCAAATGCAGGGAGTAGGAGAATGAAAAAAATGCCCAGTGTAGTGGAAGAGCAGGTTCAGGAACACCTAAGGAACCTGAAGGTGCAGAAGTCCATGGGACCCAGTGAGATGCATCCATGAGTTCTGAGGGAACTGGCAGATGAAGTTGCCAAGCCATCAGCCATCATACTTGAGAAGTCATGGCAGTCAGGTGATGTGAGGTTCCCAATTACTGGAAGAGGTGTAACATAACCCCCATTTTTAAAACAGGGAACAAGGAGGACTCAGGCAACTACAGGCTGGTCAGCCTCACCTCTGTGTCTGGCAAGGTCATGGAGCAGATTCTCCTGGAAACTATGCTAAGGCACATGGAGAGCAAGGAGGTGACTGGTGACAGCCAACATGGCTTCAGCAAGGGCAGATCATGCCTGACCAATTTGGTGGCTTTCTATGATAGGGTTACAGTATCGGTAGACAAGGGACAAGCAACTGATGTCTACTAATCTACCTGGACTTGTGCAAGGTACTTTGCACTGTCCTGCATGACATCCTTCTCCCTAAACTGGAGAGACGTGGGTTTGATCGACAAACCACTGGGTGGATAAGGAGTTGGCTGAATGACCGCACTCAGAGAGTGGGGGTGAATGGCTCAATGTCCAGGTGGAGACTGGCAACGAGAGGTGTTCCTCAGGGGTCCGTATGGGACCTGGCCCTGTTCAACATCTTTGTCAGTGACATGAACAATGGGATAGAGTGTACCCTCAGCAAGTTTGCTGATGACACCAAGCTGTGTGGTGCAGTCGACATGCTGGAGGGAAGGAATGCCATCCAGAGGGACCTTGGCAGGCTGGAGAGGTGGGCCTGTGCAAACCTCATGAAGTTCAACCAGGCCAAGTGCAAGGTCCTACATGTGGGTAGGCTGGGCGGAAAATGGATTGAAAGCAGCTCTGCGGAGAAGGACTTGGGAGTGATAGTGCATGAGAAGTTCAACATGAGCCAACAATGCACCCTTGCAGCCCAGAAAACCAACCACATCCTGGGCTGCCTCAAAAGAAGTGTGGCCAGCAGGTCGAGCTCTACTCTGCTCTCATGAGACAGCACCTGGAGTACTGCATCCAGCTCTGGAGCCCCCAACATAAGAAGGATGTGGACCTGTTGGAACAAGTCTAGAGGAGGGCCACGAAGATGATCAGAGGGCTGGAGCACCTCTCCTATGAGGACAGGCTGAGAGAGTTGGGGCTGCTCAGCCTGGAGAAGAGAAGGCTCTGGGGAGAACTTATAGGAGCCTTTCAGTACCTAAAGGGGGCCTACAGGAAAGACAGGGAAAAACTCTTCAGCAGGGCCTGTTGTGAAAGGATGAGGGGTAATGGTTTCAAAAAAGAAGGAGGCAGATTCAGATTAGACACAAGGGAAAAAAAAAAATTTACAATGAGGGTGGTAGAACACTAGAACAGGTTGCCCAGAGAGGTGGGTGATGTCCCATCCCTGGAAACATTCAAGGTCAGGTTGTATGGGGCTCTGTGCAACCTGATCTAGCTGAAGATGTCCCTGCTCCTTGCAGGGGGGTTGGACTAGATGACCTTTGAAGGTCCCTTACAACCCAAACTATTCTATGAATCTATTCATCACGGAGCAGACTGAAAGACCTTGCTAGAAGACCATCTCTCAAATATTGGTGTGCTGCCTCTAGGCTTATCTCTAGTCAGCCTTGTTTTCTCCCTTCCCCTTCAAATCTAATTTAAAGCTTTTTCAGTGAACCCTGCTAACTCCTCATGTCACTTAACTTGTTCATTTCCTCAGGTGCAACTGACAGGCCACAGACTGAATCTGCCTCACAAAACTCACCCATTTAGTCTGCAGGTCTGCTCTATGAGATGGAGAAAGGTGCTTAAGCACAGACCCATGCCCCATCATCATGAAAGGAACATGAGAGGAGTAGTGGCTACTCCTGTGGGTGGGCTGCCTTGTGCAGTCTTCCCCCTTCAGCAGCAGAAGCAGCAGCCCAGACCTCCAGATCAGAAAGTTCCAGTCCTACAGCAACCACTGCTACTGTCCACCTCTATCAAGTACGCATAGAGGCAAAGTTTAGCAGCTGCAAACAGTCTGCACGGATGTATGCTTGCATAAAATCCAGAAGTCATCTTCAGGAGCCAAAGATGAAGAATGTGAAGCATGTGAAACCACATGCTATGCTTGGGTATTTATAGCATTTAGGTTCCTGTCCTCTCTCACACAATCATGTGGAAGGTTTATTAAGTAACTCCATACTCCACTAACTCTGCCTCAAAACATTATTCTTCTCTTTTGTTATTTCTCAACAAAATGAAAAATAATTGTTCTTGTAGTATGGTGCAGCAGCACAGCTGGAAGAAAACCAAATCTTTTCTATTATTAGCTTTCTAGAAAGATACTGTTTTACTGCTGAACAGTACATTTTTACCCCATATTGAGCTTTCCAGGTGTTAAAATACTGTATCAGTATTGGTAGAGATACAATAAAACATTTCCTGAAGGGCTAACAGATTTCTGAGATGTGATTGTCTTAAAAACTTATAGTATCCTGGCAAGGCTAAAGCCACAGCCTGCAACATCTTAAGATACATTGATTTTCAGCTCAGCCACTGCTCTTCTTCCTTTTACTCAATTGTAAACATTTGCCATGATACAAAATGGAATACTCTTCCTTTCACAATTTTAGTCATTTTTTCCACATACAACAACACATTCTCATTACAAACAAGTTTGTCTGTTAATGCATGTACAAGTTGTAGCTATATGAACTCTCTGCAGGAAAAGACTACACACAATGTAAGGATAAAAGTTTTTTTTTGTTTTCCTTTTTTTTTTTTTTTTGAGCACAATATAAACTCAAGAGAGGTCAATAGAATTTTGTCTTAAGCATAACAGCTCCCATTGTGCAGAAATGCAAAAGGAGAGAAAAACCCAAACATTAATTGTAGAAACTTTCTCACACTGAAAACAACAAATCATCTCTGGGTACATTGTAAAGGTTAGTAAAACAAGGCAGACAGTAGCTTACTTTATTTCCGGAGTAACGATTTCTGCTGCTAAACTGTCTGAACGCTCTTGTTTTCCCAGAGGCATCAATCCTGAGTTAGGAAAAGTAAAAAATTTAGCCAGCAGACCAGTAACGTTGTTTAAAAGACCAGGGAAACATTCTAGAAGTTTACAGTTTTAGAGTAATGCTAGACAGTGGAAAGTGACACAAAGTCAGGCTACAGCAAGCTAGATAGACAAGTACAATTTCATTTGGTGAACAATCATTATTTCTGTCTTCATTCTGATGAAGTAATTCTGTGGTGTATATTTTCTGCTTATTAGCTTATCTAATAACTACAAAGCTGTGCAACATTACACATAGAAATAAACTGCAACAAATGAAACCACACACACGAGAAAACTTAGTATCTCTCTAAAGAAAAATCACACAAAAGTCAGAAGTACATTCTAAAAATATCACATTAGGGAGAAGACAAATTTCTGACTGACTGAAATAAGGTTTGAACTTTTCAAATGCTTACAAAGTTATGAATAGCTGAAGCAGCTTTTCACTGCTGATCTTAGAGAAACTTAAGTTTATTCTATACTAAAAAAAAAATGGCATTCAATACTCTCCAGAGAAGTCCTGTAAACTTTGGAAAACGTGCATTTAATCTCTGTATTTGTCCTTTACCTGCAGTGGTAAGTTGACCCTCCTGAGCTTGTACACATCTAAGCTCTTCAATAGTTTCTTTCAAAGAATCTCTTTCTGTTCTTAATCTCTGAATTGGAAAGAAAATTAATATCAGTATTGGTACTACAAATCCATCTTGAACCGTACTCAAGTGATGAAAAGGCACAGCCTTCAATACCTTAAAAAGAATTTAATGCAACTCTATAAATTATTTTCAAATTAAGGCATCTTAGTCTATTTTATAACAGAATAAACATAAATATTATACATTCCACATGAACAGTGTTTTTTTTGAGAAGGGCTGCAGCTCTGTATTACGCTTATGGGGGTAAAAATATGAAGGTCTAAGCTTACAAAATCAAGATATTAGCGATAACAAATTCTGTTACCAGGTAGTAAATAGCATCCACTGGGGCCACTCAGCCATCCTCCTTTTCCCCTCATTAGGGCTCATTTCAAGGGAAAAGGACTACTGCTACAGAACTTTCAGACGCGTGCAGTCTAAAAGGTCCTGGACAGACCTTGGCTCTCTGTAGGTATGGAGTTGTGTAGACTGACAGCTCCTTGCATTTAATCTTATTAACAGTTTGATTCAGATGTATTTTATATTTCAGCCCAAATGGACCCAGGACTTGGCAAACCATATTTTGGGTGAGGTGTGACAGCAGCTTCTGCTGTATTTCTGAATCCTGCAAGGTGAACTCTTGTGCAACTGCCAGAACAATCTGAATAAAGTGTACGTTCTGTTAGCATTGAGAGCAATTTCACAAACCCCACAGGTGAAAAAAAACTGTTTTTACTATAAAGCAGTAAAGAAGTGCCACACAGAGGAGTGCTCAAACTCAGTTGCTGAAAACAAAGATTCTGCAGTCTGCTACCATCAGTCAGAAAATACTAAGTTGATCAATCAAATGCCAGAATATTTTAATGAATAGAAAAAGCCCTATGACTTCACTTGTACACTGCAGACAAAGTCAACTAATCAAATTATCTTAATATTTGTACAGCACACCACAGAGGTAAAATTCCACGCTACAGAGCCGAAGATAGACAACACGCTATCACACTTTGCCAGAACATAAAGTCAAGGACAAAACCAATTTCAGTAACTGTTTCCAAAATACAACTGACAAGATATCACTACGTAGCTTGCAATCTGTGGTGGGCAACGTTACTGATAAGTATGTGACAAGGAACGGAGAAAGTAGGTAACACAGGTAGTGAATCACTAATTCACTTGTTGAGAGATTTCCACTGTAATCTACTTCTCACGGACACATCTATTCAAAAGAATGTATTGAAAAACAACATCCGCTGCCAAAAAATGCTGTTTGCTGGGGTAGAACAGAAAACTGTACAACAATAGCCTTGCAATTCAGATCCTTTGTGCAAGATGAAATGGTCCACCAAGCTATGGGTAAGCCACAGGCACAAAATTACCATTTCAAACATAATAAAACTGTAAAAACAAACTTTAAATAAAGAGCAGGAAAGAAAGCCAAAGCACAGTACAAATACAGTTACTATGAGCATTCCAATCTGAACTGAAGGGCAGATGGAAGTGATATCAAAGACAAGTGTCCACAATAGCTTGAAAGTTTAATAAAATATGGAAATTAAAGACCTATGAACAGAAAATAACTTAAAACCTTCAATTCAAATGCTATTCAAGTGCAGGGGCTGGAAATTTTTGAAAGAATTGGACAGGAAATACGACTATTGAGGGAAAAGCCTACAGAGATTCTAACTGATGGATAGATGGACTTATATCTAAAACAAGCCCAAGAAATTACTAACTCAAAGTGCTGGCCTTGGTTTGAGGTAATCTGAGGCACCTGCATATACATTTCTAAGAAATAAGCTAAAATAAACTGGTGAGAAACAATAGCGTGCAAGAGAAGTCTGAAGGATCAGTCTTGGCAAGAGAGGACAGAGCAATTAAATGCAGAATCACTAGCAGCAAATGACATAGAGGAAGAGAATAGACTGGTACCCATCCTGAGTATTCCATGTTGGCAGTACAAGAGACATCAACAAGGAGCTGTCATAAAAGGCAAGACTGCCACAAAAGATGTCCCTCTACACGACTCCTAAGCCTCTTGCTGCAGTAGTCATGACTCCACAAAGAGAAACATGCTGGCAGTACCTCAAAGAATGCTTTAGAAAAAATGCAACAGGATTTTAGTTCTATGATGATACTACTGAAATCCTACTTTAAATAGTTTTTCAGAATACATTACCATTACCCTGGATGTTTATTAACCTTCTCATGGTAAATGCTCAAGAAACAACATGAGATCCCACATACGAAGGCTTTTCTTCTTAAAAAAGGATTGCATATGTTTTTGTACAGTCACTTTATTCCATCCTGTATAGTTCTTAGTCTTAAAAAGGATCTTGTACACAAATATTAGAAAATTTTAAGCGAAAAAAGACTTCCTAACTTAAAAAGCTTGCTGTAAATGGCTAATTATAATTACCATATCTGTGTTGTAAAGGACACAAAGTTGCTATCACTACTACCAAAAACATAACCCCTTGGCACTTACATCTTTTTCTTTTTGGAGGCTGTCTACTTTTTCTTTCAGTCGTTTGCATTCATAATCTAATTTATCAGCTTTCTTGGATTCTTCAGATAACCTGTTTTGTAGTTCAACTGCCTGTGAGAACAAGAATCAATAATTTGTCTGCAAATATTAATATTAAAACAAAATACACAAGACAAAGTAGCCAATTACCATGCACCATGAGTCATGTTGTAAACAAGTGAAATAGTTACCTATAGGACATACTAAAAACTGCTTTAATCAGCTTTTCTGTGTTTCAGCAAAACCAATAGTATCCATGTATTAGGTCTTAGAGTAAGCAAAAGAAGCAAAAACTGTGAAGTATTCTCAGTACATCTGAAAACAAGAATTTAAGCCCAAGCATGGTTTACAGAAAAAAGCTATATAGTTCTCAGGATCAAAGAGTTTAGGAAAAGTAGAAAAATTCTCCTTTCTGAGAAGCCTAGGAAAAAAAAAACATCTGAAGAAAGTAAATTAGCTACACCTTTTATTAACGCCATTTCACAAGCCTCACTCAGAATTCAACCACCAGTTTCTGAAGTCAGGTAATGTTTCTTAACTTGAGATTTTCCTAATAATTTTTGTATATTAATATAAAGATTCAGCCATAGGCTCATAAGCAGTTTTTTTAACTTCAAAAGGAAACATCGCTGACAAAGTTGCATGTATACTTTCAACTACAGATCAGTAAAGAGCTTTTAAAATTAAATAAGCAGAAATCTGAAAGCTGAGCAGAAACGATCAGTGAACAGGAGGCAAATCAACGAAGTCTTGCCTTTTCAAAACTCTCAGCCTTTACTAGCAAAGGCTTATTCCCAGAACATTAGTAAAGCTGATAACGCAGAGAGTATGGAAGGCAAGTAAGCTGAATAAAGACTGACTGGTAAACACAAAAGCTGAATGAAGACTCAGCTAAAGATGTAAAGCTTCTTCTGAAGCAATTCGTAAGAAGGTTTTTTCATGGCTTTTAGATTAGAGAGAAAGCGACTAACTTAAATTGTGAACAAAAGCAGTAGCCATACCTACATTAAGACTGTCTAGTGGTTCTAATTACCTTTAATTTTCAATAAAAGTATATTGTTTAGCTTTAGCAAAATAATTACCAGACCTAAAATCTCCATAGTCTTAAGTTTTAGAGAAGGACTTTGCTGTGGTTGTTCTTAAATTAAAGGCTGGGGGAAAAAAAAAAAAAGCACAGGCTTGACATTTCTGAGATTATCCGATTAAAAAACACTATCAAAATGTTAGGTATGAAAATATTTTAATTTCTCAAATGTTATATCCATCACTAGGTCTATCAGAATAACTGCAAGTATTAAAAAAAATGCAGGCCTTCACCTGTGATTGTGCCCCCACTTGCAAAACAGGTATATTTTCACTTCAAATGGAAACAAATGCATTATTGTTTGTAATCATTCATGGTAGGATAATGGTATGTAGAAAAACACAGGAGGAAATAAATCTTGAATCAGGACTTGGGAGTGTATAGAAAGATAAACAGCTACATGGTTATGCAGAAAAAAAAAAAAATGAACTGCCATCACATTTACTGAGCATTATCTGACATGTGGAATGAGTAAAGTAGGAATCTTGCGGCAAAGGAAAGCAAGACATATTGTTAAAAATATATCAGAATGCACATGCACAAAGGGGCTGAATTAAAAATACACAAAATAATCCTGGAATCCTCACATTTCAATTCTTCATACTGCAATAAAAAAAAAAAGTTTCTTAGAAAATGCTTGTGCTTGCTTTCAGAAGAGTGAACAAAAGCTCTTAAATTAATAATGCCATTACATGTCCCAGCATAACACATCACCACTAGCCTCATTTTGCAGAAACTGCTGGGTGGGGTGAAGATACAATTTCCTTTCAGATCACTACAGGAGTTTGAACCAAGCACTTTCAGTTGCACAGCACAGAGCTTCTAAGCCAAAGAAATAACTCCTCTGATGGCATCATCATGACTGGGGTTTGATCCTTCACACACCAGACAAGACACATTCCACTACAGGGGCACACTAGTGCTCAGCAGTGACATAACATCGGAATCCTTACACCTGGCTTAATTCTTATAGCACAATTTAGGATTCCCAGAAATTAATTTTGTGACAGCTCATGATTCACAGGAAGGTCTCAAAAGCTGCTCAGCCTTACAGACACTGAAGGCAAACACACTGTGTGTTCATTTTGAGGCACTGTGGTTAGGTAAAGAAAACTCACATTTGCCACAGGAGACACCTGAGGTTTACTCCAGTTTCAGCCACTGGAATCAAAAGCTCCTAAGACATGAAATCATACCCATAAAACACAGCAAATGATAAAGAAAAGGAAGAGTACTTATCCTTAGTTAGTGAAATAAGAACGATCAGATGCAGATGTCAAGGTTACGCAACTGTATCACATGCTCAGTAGTGAAATATTTGTTGCCGCTAAGTGCAACAGGCCATTGCTTTCTACATTTACTTCTCCCTTGGATCGTCTGTTATTTCAGCATTCTTCTTGTCCAGGTTCTTTTCTTCTGGTGGAATCATTTGGACTGTATTTATGACTAGTTCATAGAGGCTGAAGCGACTCGTCTTAATAACTAAAATGGCCATGTGCTGGAAAAAAAGCTGTCAACAAGTCTTAGGGACACACATTGCTCCTGGGCTTGTAATGTTGTTTGTGTTGTGTCTGTGTTTTTATTCTGCTGTAACCTGACATATAGGGAGCCCTGTGCCATGACCATTTGAAATTATAAGAGGGTAGAAATACAGTGCAGGCACTATTACTTCAACAAACCAGGCTCTGTCTTGCCCTGTAACAAGAATCCCAGCATGATGTCATGTCAATGTAGTGTTGAAGTAGAAAAAAGATGAAGCACATCTTCCACTTCTATAGAAACAGGATCACATGGCACTTTGATAAGCAGGAGAATAAACAGAGTGCATGCTGGTGACATTTTGTACTCTGCTGCATGCATATAAACAACACAACTCTCATAACTGGACAAATTCAGACATATCAGACAAACCAGAACCTTAAATAAAAGAGGTTACTTAACCACAGGAAAAACTTTTCAGCTGTGGTGCATTCCTCACTGCTGGAGATTTCTAAGTGAAAAGTCGATACTTCTCTGAAATAGCGGGGCTCTATTTCAAGTCCCACTACTGAATATGAATTAGGAATAATTTGAGAAAAAAAAAACAACTTAACATCTGTTGATTTTTTTAAAAATAAGAAATACTAGTACTGGCAAAATAATGTAAACTTGAAATAATGATAAGAATTGTAGGAAAGGAGGACAAAGCTAGTACCTACAAAACACAGAAGTCTTCTAAACACAAGGAGCTGTTGGTTCATAGTTTTTTTTTTTTCCTTTGAGGTTTTAGCCATGTTATGAAGAGAAAGTGTTGAACAATACAGAAAACTGTTCTTACCTGTCTCTTGTATGTTTCCAGCTGACTGCGTGCTGCATTGGCCTTCCTTAGTTCTTCTTCCAGGCTCACAGTATTTTGCATATACATTGTATTCTTCTCTTCTAAGAGTTTCACTTGCCGTCGCAAATCACCCAGGTCTTCCAATTTCTTTTTGTATGACTCTACCTGGCTTTCTAACTTGGCTACTTTATCAGAAGAATGCCTGGAGAGACAGATTTGTATCAAATTTGTACTCTGAAAACTAACAAAATGAAATATCCTGAGGCTTCCTCAGTATTTTGCCTTAATGCAGAAGACATTCTGAAACATCATGAGGAGAACAAGAAAGCAATCATATGCTCCTGTTACTAATGTTTTCACTTTTAAATCATCTGCTTCCCTTCCACAGTGATTTGTCAACTTAGAGAGCTGTTGATGGGGGTACTTCTAAACACTATCACACTTCCTAATACAGCCTTCTTATCTGCTTCCAATCTTAAAATAATAGTTAAAGTACCTTCACTCCCACTTACTGCCTTTCAAATCTAAATTGATCCTCAGTCCTGCATTTTATAAGGGTAAAGAATAAAATTTTCTGCCCTTCAATTTGTTTTAATGATAGTCAGGAATACAATCAAAGATACATCTCTATACTTGCAGGTGGTGGTTCAACCCCAGTCAGCAATCGAGTACCACTGAGCCGCTCACTCGCCCTCCCCCTCCCCAGGAGACGGGGGAGAGAATCAGGAACAAAAGAAAACTCATGGGTTGAGATAATGATATTTTACTAGGATAGCAAAGGAAAAGATAATAATACATATTAAAAATGATAATAATAGGAATAACAATAGGAATAATAATAAAAATTATAAAACTAATTATGCACAATTTCTCACCACACAATGACCTGCTGACCAATACAGCCTGTCCCTAGCAGTAATCATGAACAAAAAAGACAAACCTGAAAACGATCCTGGAACAATTCCAAACAGTGAGAGAAAAGGAAGTCACCTTGCCAGCCCACATCCACTTAAATACTGAGCGTGACGTTTACAGTATGCAATAACGTCTTTCGCCAGTTTGGTTCAACTGTACTGTCTATACCCCTCCTAGCTTCCTGCACATGCACATTAGCGAAACCTAGGAAGCTGCAAAGTGTCCTTGGTCTCTTTAGCAGCAACTCGTAACATCAGAGTATTATCAACATTCTTCACATATGAAATCCCATACTAAATCCAAAACACAGCAGATACTAAAAAGAAAGTTAGCTCCATCCTAGCCAAAATCATGACAACTTGGTGACATGGAACTACTGTAATGGCTTTGGAGTGTGATTCCTTAAAAAAAAAAAAAAACAAAAAAAAAAACTAAACACCAGGCTCTGTTCATAACAGTTCTGATTTTTTTCAGTCCACCTGGTGCACTGCCAGGAGAGCAATAGCCCTCACCCCTAGTCATCCACACCCCTGCTACTATTACTGTCTCCAGTTTCATTTTAGAACCAACCAATTTACACATTTTTTCCTACGAAATCTGAGGAACTCCCCATTGAATTGATGATCAATTTATGGGACATTAGGGCAAGTCAAACCTCCTTAATACCAAGTGAAGTTCGGAACCTTTCTCTGAGGCAATGAATTACTCTTTGAACCCACGCTGCCCACACAGTTTATGGAATTGTGCAGCCTGATTGGCTCATTCCTGACATTAATGACACAGGAAGCAAAGACACATAGCTTTGGTAGAAAGCTGCTGGTGGATTAGAAATGGTAGGATTAAAATAAGCCTTGCTAGAAAGAGTGATACAAGTGGGTAGTGGATAACTGTTCTGAATAACCCAGGGCAGCAAGACGCCACCACTGAAGGATTATGTTCCATAGTAAAAGAGGCTGCCCCACCCTACAAACCCCTGGTACCATTCAAATCATGACCACTTCAGGTGCTAAAATCCAGTGGAATAGAGAGCTGTAACAGATGTTGTTCATATTAGCATTAAAAGATGAATCAAAAGCACCACCCAAAATGCAAATAGTGCAAAACCCAGGAAATGAAAGGGTCCAGTCCCTGATGAGAACAGATGTCCAAGTCATGATGAAGGTGAGTAGAGAATACCCAAGAGATCAGTCAGTGACTTGTTATGACCATAAGATGGTGTAGAATTGCTAAGTTACTAATAGTTATTGATTAGGTACATAATAAATAACTAATTTACTTGACCAGAATTGTGTGGCGGTCTGTGTACTTAACTGGGGGATCCAAAAGAACCTTAGTATTGAGAAAGCGTTTAATATTATCATTTTTTAAACAAAAGCTAATTAAGACTAAGTACATTAATTATACGGATTAAAAGTTAATAGTTAAAAAAGGGTTAATGGAACAGAGGTTACCTGAGTACATCTATCTCATCCTTCAAAGATTGAGCCTCCTCTGCCAATGTAGTAAGATCTTCTGTTTGTTGTCTCAATTCAGCAATTTCCTTTTCTAGTTCTTCACAGCGTATTCGGTAGTCATCTTTGGCAGCTTCTAATCTGTAGAAATGAAGTAAAATAGAAAATAATTTCTCAGTTTGAGCCACAGTTACCTTTCTTCATCATCATCCTCTCCAAAAACACATGACATGGCCTTCTCGTGCAGTGAAGGAGAACAGTAGCCCATGTGCTTATTAAAAAATACAGAAGTGGATTGACTTTTCTGGTGTTCCAAATTTGACATCAGTCTTTTTGTTTGGAAGATCACAAGGTAATGTATACTCTCAGAAAGACAAATCCTGAGTTTTTTGTCTTAGTAATTTTTCACAATGGAAGCTCAAGCAGAAATTTCTACCTGTTTTCATCTTGGGGCATTCAGAGCTTGAACATGACATCATTACCCTAAGATTTTCTTCAGCTGTTCAACTCCTATACACCTTCAACAATATTGACCTGATTGTCAGATGTTCTAAATGCTGTAGAGCTCTAATCAAGGTGGTTTTATTTATCTACTTACTTATAAGGAACCTGTGCCTGCCCAGTAGCTCTGAAGAACCAAGTCATACATTTTGTTATCTAGTTAGCACATAATGAACTCAGACTAAATCATATCTTGATCTTGATACCCTGGAACTGTCCAAGGACATAAAGAACCAAGTCTGGGAGAAAAACTACTGTACCAGATTTGGTATCAATTAAGCTTGTTTGGTCAAGTGGAGCTGGAGAAGGAACACACACAAATTGCATTAGAAATCACATGGTAGGAGGGAAGAGGAAGGAGTTAAAGGAGGTTGGGAGATGAGTCTCAGGTCAAAACCATTTAGTAAGACCTTAAAAACCTGAAACTACAGGAACAGGTAGTGCAGATATCGCACATGGGGAGAAAACCTGTTCAAACAGGAACTGATAATAGACTCAAGCAGGAATCATGCCAGAGCACGGAGATGAATAAGGAGAGATAAGAGGGGACATCACTACATTATTCCTTTACATGGTAGATGTATAGAAAGAAAATCAGGCACCAGCTGCTGTGAAAGAAAAACACTGAACATTTTTCACAAACTGAAAAAAAAAAAAAAAAAAAGAGGGTATGTTTGAACATGCAGGAAGGAGCCTTAGGAAGGAGAAATGGAAAAATGGCAAAATAGGCAATAAAGAAAAGTTACATGGCAGCTGACATAATAATTAGAAAAGAGCAACCAGAAGAGGACAGAAAAAGAAGAAAAACCGGCAGTGTAAAACACCACAGTTTCACTCACTAAGAATAGGGAAAGCACAGCAACAAGAATGAAAAGATGATGGTAAAGTGGATGGGCTTTCTTCAGCAGAATAAGCTTACATGGCCTGAAAGCAACAGTCAAAATGACCAGGAAGGATATTTAAAGAGGAACTGTATTTCCACATGTTGAGGAAATGCAAATGAAGAGCTAAGCTTACTTATGGATAATCTCCATCTTTCAGATATGAAACAATTTGTTTTCAAACTCAGATAAGGACACACTTTGCTGTACAATACCACCACTAGTAGAACTATCCATAGCAAACTTTCAGCTAGGAATTCCTACACCTTGAAAATACAATCAGAATTATAATGAAGGCATAAAGGAAGGCATGCTACTTTCCATTATCACTGTTTTTGAAAAACATGGATGAAATCATTGCACACAAACAATTCAAAATAACATCACAGATGAGAGAGTGACATGCATACAGCCTTTCAGCATTAAGAAATTATGCTTTTTTTATGCGGGAGCTTGTAAAGAAGTAAATTATAACATGTATATCACTGTAAAAATGTTACTACTGTGGTTATACCACCCATTATACTAATTTGTAATTGTCAGCAGAACCAGAAATAAGTAAGTCATGTCTATTGCCAGCTACAAAATATCTAACCAAGTGTGGCTCTTCTACCTGAATGTTTCCTCTTGGAGTTGTTCTAGTTGTGTCTGAAGCTGCAAGTGCCTACGACCTGCAGGGCTGTTGGGATCTTCAATAGAATCAGATTGATTTAAACGTTCCATCAAAACCTGGTTCTCAGCGAGCAAGCTGCTCTTCTCCTCCTGGAGGGCTGCAACCTGTTGTAATGAAAGCATGAACTGGAATAACTGAATTATCCAGCCATAGAGAGCAATTTTAAAGCACAAAACCAACCCACAAATGGAAACACATAGGCTTCAATAATCACATTTCACAAGAATATACTGGACTATTAACAGGTATTCAATTGCTATGTGATATTATCAACATATTGCAACATTAGAAGCAGATTTACCATATAGAAAACTAACTATTGCTAATTGTATTTCACAGAAGTATCTAAAGAAGAAGCCTTACTTATCACAAAAGATAACTTCACTGTAAGCCTGCGTTCTTTCACAACAAACAAATAAAACTAGCCCTCCACAGTAAGGCTTTTAAAACCGATTTCCAAAAGAAGCAATGCTTTTCAATCACACAGAATATTCAAGTCTGGATATCCAAGGGATGGCTGTGCCCTTTCTAGATTTTTTTTTTTTTTTTAAAGCCAGTGGCCAATTGCAAGCAGACCTGAAAGTGGAACACAGTCTCAAAGATTATTCCATTTCTGCCAATGTTATGAAAACAGGCAGTAATGCAAAGAACCCAAAGTGCTGCAACTCAAACAGCTGAAGCATGTGTTCATATATTATTAAATAGTATAGAATTAACATGTAGGAGGAGGAGAGAAAGAGAGAGAACATGAACATTTCAATAGAAGGTAATGCTTCATTAAGAGCTTGAATCAAATACACCAAAATCAAACCATAATATACAAATCAACTTCATTAATTCTAACAGTTACTGAACTGCTTGGCAAAAGCCTGAATTATACTCCAAAGTAGGGTTGCAATGGCAACGCCTTTCAGGGCTTGCACTTTACACTCCTCATGTCTTCTGGACAAGGTACACTTCATTTACAATAAGGCTTAGTCTAAATCTATACACAGCTGATAAATTCCAATCAGGAGTTACTGTAGTCTAACTCTTAACTGAAACAGTTACAGCAGCATAACCTCTATTAATTCTCTAATGCAAGAGTTGAGCCACAGAGCTCAACCCCTTCCTACCTGAATCAAAAAAAAAGCTTTGTTAGTATGAATCATCTTAATACTGGCAATATTGCATCAAGATAAGAAAACAAGGAAATTTTCACTGCTAGCACAAGTAAAACAAAATAATTATCATGCAATTTTAATCTCCTTTGTAAAAATTATATTCCTACACTATAGTTATTGTTTTCAGCTGCCTAAAAATCGACACATCTCTTTCCCACTTCAAATCAATATATACAACATAGCAAACGTACCTGCATATCTAGCTCATGACATCTCTGGGCAATTTCTTCTTTTGTTGCTAGTGCTTCATTTAATTCCTCTGTAGTTTTCTTCAGCTACCATAAAGAACAAACATTCATAGTTCCATTAGTCTCTTTGAAGTGTCTAAAAGTATTCTGAACTACATGAATGCAAAATTATTTTTACATTTTGGTAATATATTAATTTTTTGGAAAACTGAGGCAATTCTGCTCTTATAAAGAAACAAAGAAGCAGGTATCATTACTGTTTGGTTTGTTTGACAGTAAAAGGTAAACATATCTAAAAGTAATATTGGTCTTACAAAAATACATTAGAATTATTGCATCTATTCTAGGAATTGCGTAAAAAAAATCCCAAAGAACTTGGGTCTGAAGAACTCATCAACTCTGTACACTGAAAAAATCATCAATACCACTTTTCTTTATGGATGCAAAGAGTGCGTAATTTCAGTTTTCAATCTACTTTTCAAATACAGAAAGGACTGGAAGGTGGAACACAGGGAATGGACAATTAGGGTAAAATCTCTCTAGTCACTGGAAGCTACTCTTACTGCGCAACAGGAATACAACTAACACGTTGAGGGAAAAGACCACCCTTCCGAAAAAGGGCACTGAATATTGTAAGCAGTGGGATATATTCAGATATTCCCTTCAAAGGCTTTACGTTCAAAGACACATATCGTGCAAGTTTGCACATGAATGCAGTTAAGGTAGCATTAAAAACACAGCTACAAGAAAACTGGCCTGACAAAACAGGTGTGTGCATGCATATAGAGATATACATATGTAATATTATAGATTATGAATTCTAGATAGAATTTCTCAAACAGCATCATTGTATCTCATTTTTTCAAGTTTATTTCTCAAGGGCTTGTTGACATACAAAAATTAATTCCATCTGCCAGAATTTACATATTTCTGCAGAGAAAGCATAGTGGAAGAACACCACTGTACTATACTTCTCAATTAGGAAAAAGCTGATCAAGTGGGACAGTGTTAGCATGAGTTTAAGCTAGTACAAAACCAATTGGTTTTGCATGTTCTTTAAATATATTAGACATGGAAGGATTCTCTTTGAAAACTTCTCTTATTCTTTTAACAGTTCTCAGGACTGCTTTAAGGGTTTTTGAGCCACATCTATGGGGTTTTTCAAACTTATGTTGGAAGTAGGAACTGGCAAAAAAAAGTTTTATTCAAATACTACACATTTTGTAACGCTTCCTTCTCAATACCCAAAGATTTGCACTGGTCTGCAGTTTTGCTATTGTTTTCCAAACTGAGTTTTTCTCTCCTTTAAATACATAAAATGGGTAAACTCAGTTTATAAAGCAAAAGGGCTTGAAATATTGAAATTTAGTTTTCACTCTGTATTTGAATTCCCCACAAAATCCTTCCATAATTAAAGAAAAAAAAGACAGAATTCTTAATAAAGCAAAATGACTAGGCACTGACATGCCATGATTGAAGGAAAATAAACTTCTAGACTTAGATACCTGCCGATCAAGGTCAACGTAAGCATCATTTCCAACAGAGACTGGAGACTCTTTACTCATCAACTGCAATTAGATTACACTGGATTAGAAAAAAGCAAGGATTTACTTTCATATTAAAAGCTAAGCTTCAATGAAATACCAAGCTGATTTTAACTTCTGTGAGTTTCAATCTGACTTCATTCATAAGCTTTAAAATTCATTTATATATATAACATATTCAGAAACAATTACAGAAACAAATCTTCAGAATTTATAATATTTAAAGCACTACAAAAGAAATCTTACATCACCTCTCTTCCTTCTGAAAATGCACATCCTTTATCTATTATGAAACCTACCGCAAATTCTGCTAAGCATTTTACTGAAGTGGCATTGGAATGATGGTAGCTATCACATACCATGCAAGACTTGCTTTTAATTGTTCTCTGCCAGTAGTTTTCATTTTTTGATCACCTGGAAGTTCACATCAATTTATTTATTTATTTAATTGAAGCTGGGGACATGTCTATCTCAGCTAAAACAAAGATGTGCAAAACAAACAAAGATGTGCAAAACAAACAAAGATGTGCAAAACAAACAAAGATGTGCAAAACAAACAAAGATGTGCAAAACAAACAAAGATGTGCAAAACAAACAAAGATGTGCAAAACAAACAAAGATGTGCAAAACTCCTGCTCTCGGGCTGTCTGTAATTTGCAAATTTAAAAATAAAGTCTACAGAGAGTATTCCTGAAATGAGTATTACAATTCCTTTTATACTAAACTATTTTATTGCAGGAATGGCTTATAGTGGTTTTAGTCTAGAAAACTCTACTTTTACTGATGACTTTTTGAAAGGAAAAGAAAAAAAAAAAAAGCAAGGCCTCCAAATTGACTGATGTGCTTACTGAAATATAAAAAGCTGATAGAAAAGTAAATTTTCTTTCAGTAACCCACTGATCAGCTACACAGGTAGCCAGGTAGTTAAAAGTTTAATTAAATGTAACAGAAGTTGTAGCCCAAAGACCTCCTCCCACCCATCTCCAGTAAGGTAAAGTTAAGTAAAGTTATTACTGAAAGTTGTAAGACACAAAAAGGAGCAGTCTTCCAAATAAGAAATATGTTGTAACTAACTCAAAAGGCAGTATTACAGAACCACACTGATGGTTTCTGTCATCCCGTCCACAAACAGAATGTTTCATGAGTTCTCCAATGACATGATTCATGGAAGTTACCATCAAAAAAGCTCTATCCTAACCAAAATCAGGACAAGATTTCTTTCCTAAGGCCTCCTGTTCAAGCCTGGTTACTCTCTCCAGAGACTGGGCTTCCTTTATTCCTTCCAGAAAACAGTTCTTTTGCATTACTTTTCACTGGCAAAGTTTGTCAGATACACAGCACAGAGCTTACATTACTTCTCCATCCTTTCTGTTTATATCACTGCATACAATAGAAAATCTCTGACATATTTATACACTTACATTTCTCTCCCTTTCCCCATCTCTTTAACTGGGATTTAGCTGCATACTACATGCTTAAATTCTTTTATCTGGCCTCAACAGTCCTCCTCAATCCTTGATGATGTTTGTTGCTAACTGCTGACTTCCTTCCATTTTGTCTACACCTTTACAACAATAAACTACTCCAAAATAAAGCATTCCACAAAGCTCAGATTCTCTGTAACAGTAATTAGAAAGTCCCTAGCCTCAGAGATGTCCCCAGATCAAAGAAGTCACATATCTTTTTCATTACCATATATATTTGCATTACAAACTTGTATTTAATTTAGGGCCATGTTTTCTAAGCTGGTTATTGTTTTGCCATCCAAAACAACAATTTCCAGTTCTTCTCTGCTCAGTGATGTTTATACATCTTAATTACTTCATTTCACTAGCTACTGTTTAAATGCTTTTCCAGATGACTTATAGAGATATCCATATTAACCAAATACTGAACTCTTCTCCCTGTTCTATATCACACAACACTGTTGACAAATACACTTCAGACACTCGTTAAGTTCCACCCATTAAGCCCGTGCTTTCCAACTGGCAGGTCCTAGGCTGCACGCAGCCTGCAAGGGTATACAAAAGTACGTCCCTGACAGCCACCGCCCCTTTCTGGCTCTAGCACAAATTCCTCTTCAGAAACCCTGCTTCATAGGCCTGCCGAAGACTTAGTGTAGGAGGAATACAAGAGGCTGTACAACCCACTAGAGGCCGCTGTGGTGTTACTGCTTAATAGGAGGCAGGCCGAGGCCGATCGTAGAACCCCTTTATTCTTCAATGGGTTTTGCCACTTCTCCTAAAACTTCCTGTCCTTGAGAATGTCCAGAAAAAAGGACATTGGCTGGAGAAGGATTAGGCAGTGGAGAAACATGGTGTGGGTCTAGTGTGAATGTTATATAGAATTTGTGAATTTAACTCCACTGAGTGCATCAGGAACGTCAGGGGAAATACGCACGAGGCACTGAGGGCAAGAGCTACAAGCACATGTGCAGTTGACTGATTCAATGCAACAACAAGCATCTTGCAATCTCATGGCCTGTGATACGGCGGGGATGCAGAAGAAGAAATCTAAGGGATTGTGCTGCACCCAGTAGCATGACTAGACAAGGAACAGGAACAAGATTGCCTGATTACTCACAAGGAATACAAGAATCCAACTTCTGATCATGAGTTAACAATAAACTGAAGTTAAGAAGTGGGGTGAAAATGGAAAGTTATCAGGGTGAAGGAGTGCCTCCATCTTTTCCCTACACATCTCCCCATACATTGGAGAGGACAATGCTATATGTAAGCAAATGTCTTGACTGTGCTCTGCTCCTGGATTGCTTCTACCCAGTTTCTCCCTGCTTAATAGCAAACACTTTACCATAAACAGCACATCTAAAAGGGTATAACTCCATCCATCTTTCCAAACTTCTCTCTGTTTAGTAAGATTTCCTGAAAAATTCAAGAAAAGTTTTACTGAATATTGTGGTTTAGGATTCTATACAGATACGTATGTCAACTCAAAACACACACTACACCTTCCATCCACCTAAAAAATACAAGGTAACAGACTTGTCTAGTTTCCTCTGTTCCTCACTTTGTCTCTTATCAATCAGCATTCTCCAATACTACTGAAGTTTACAACTCCAAAATGCTAATTTCATCAGTTAACTGCTTGACAGCATACTAGCTCTTTCTGCATTATTTATTACTAATCTGATACTAGGAGGCTATTATTTTAAAAGCAAATTTCCTTACTGTGTTCTGTTATATAGTCTCCTTTACTTACAAGCTCATATTCAGGCAAATTCCTGAAATACTACTGTAGTCTCAGTGCTTTGTGATATTATAACACATGTTCTTGGGAGGTATGGGTCAATGCCAATATTTTCAAGTTTAGAGTGGCAAACTATTTCATTTGTATTCAATTTGCTGACTCAAGAGAATAAAAAGCAGAAGGAAGTGGCCTTCTCATTATCCCTTCACAACTGCAAATTTTCTTTTCTTCAGGAGCAAACTACAGGTGGGCATAAAGGTCTGCCTTCATAATTTTGCAGCAGAATTGCCTTTCAGCTCCAAACTCACAATTTAGCTTAAGTATAGTAGAATCATAGAATCATAGAATGGTTAGGGTTGGAAGGGACCTTCAAAGGTCATCTAGTCCAACCCCCCTGCAAGGAGCAGGGACATCCCTGACTAGATCAGGTTGCTCAGAGCTTAAGTATAGTACTATCAACTATTTTCACATATACCTTTAATGTATGATAATGTGCAGAGATTTTGCAACTGAATTGATTATAAAAAGGGAAATCAAAAAAGTGTCTGCAAAATCAAGCAATTGCATTAGGCTTCTATGGCAGAAGAAAGTCTGCTTAAGAGCTTCCCACAGTGAAAAAGCAAGCAACCAGCATTTACTTCCTTGCTCTTTTTCTGGTTTGTTTTGTCTATTTACAATGAAGATGAAGTAGCACAAGCATTTGTTCAAATAATCAAAATGTCATTTAAAATCAAAAAAGCCTACTCCCTGGTGAGGAGGTCAGTCCTGATTTTAAATGGTACAATAAATGGACAACATGACAATTTTTATAGTTTTTTGTCTAGTTTTATGAAAAGCAGTAGTCATTCCCTGTTAATTCTTTACATCTATACATCTTCATGCTCATAGCTTTGCTATGATGTCTTACAAAACGCTTATGGATCTACTAATTTTATATTACTAAAACCTTCAATTTTTAACTGCATTGCTTGTGAAATGTGAACAAGTAGTGTTGTCATGGATACATAAAGATTAGGGAAGGGGTAAAACCATTACAACATCTGCATGCATGAATAATTTGAATTATGAACGCTTTTTTTTCCTGACACATGATTTGCATGAGTTTGCAAATGCACCTGTACCACTTAGTTGATTATGTTAAAAGTTCAAAACATTTGCTTTATCTGAAATGCTTCTTCTACAGTTGCTAATGTTGTATGAGCTCATTTAAGTGTCCATGAAACAACGTTAAAATCCAGCTTCTGTATTCTATAAAAAGGTTGTTTTTCTTTTTTAAAACATCTTTTTGTTTGTTTGCTTTTTAAAGAGTCAAGTCTACGTATGACAGTGTGTAACCTTTCACACAACCGGACTTTCTTTTTCCTCCAGTACTGCTGATAGACCCAAGGAAATATTTTTCTGTCGTAGAATCATAAAATGGTTTGGGTTGGAAGGGACCTTGATGATCATCTAGTTCCAATCCCATTGCCCTGGGCAGAGACAACTTCCACTTAAAGCCCCATCTAACCTGGCCTTGAACACTTCCACAACTTCTCTGAGCAACCTGTTCCAGTGCCTTAACACCCTTATTGTGAAGAATTTCTTCCTTCTATCTAATCTAAATTTATCCTCTTCCAGTTTAAAGCCATTACTGCTTGTCCTATCACTACATGCCCTTGTAAAAAGTCACCTATCATTTTCTAGCCATTCAAAAGCCACTTTGACTTCAGATAAGATGAACCTTTAAACAGGCAGGACAAAATACAGAGATGGAAAAATCCCCTAAAACAAACAGTTTCGACTTTGTAAAGTAATGGAGTTGGTATTAATCCAGATAGGAAGCACCTTTTGCTATGGACCTCAGGCACATTTTGACACTACCTCTAGTACTTTGCTGTTAAGAGCCTATTCTGAGTCTCTGACCTGCACAGACATCTGCTAAATGACAAAGTTTAGAGATGTTCTAAACAGCAAAGCCAAACAATTTCCCCAGCTACCACTTTCATCAGTAATTAACTTGGCTGCTCAAAGAAAAGACTTGGGAAAATAACAACAGAATTTCCAAAGGATGACAAGGAAAGAAAAGATTAAGATAAATACATAATGGCCAAAATAATTGCTGTAAGGAAAGATTTTTTGCCTTTAAAAAATTCCGCAAATTATGAAATTTAAAATATACAATATATTATACACAGTAATATATTAATTGCAAGTAATAAATTATAATAATATAAATAGAATATAGGAGTATATACTACAGAATACGTGATACAATACGTAAGTTACAATTATATGCAATATTTTTTCAGTATTTTTGATTGCTATATTATTCTTGCTCTACCTCTATCTTGTGCACAGCTTGCATTTAGAAGTGCACATCTGCAGATTAGAATCTAAGAATCTAGACAGCGGCAACACACCAGATAAATTTGACTGCACTGAAAAAATAACAGAAAAGCATTGCTTAAGTTATAAAACCTTTATGAAGTGGAAGGCATATTTTATTAATAATTATTTTAAACATTTAAATAAGTGAAGAAAGGAAGTACTTAAGAGTTGCAGGTTATTAAAAAAATTGAAATAACTAAAATTTAAAACATAAAAGCTCCTTCCATTTAAAAAATCAGCTTCTTCATGCAAGAAAGAGAAAATAGGGCAGAGGCTTGTTCTACTGTGCCTCATGAAATATTTCTTTGAGCAAAATGATTTGTGAAAACCAAAGAATTACCACAACACACTTATGCACTTTACTGAAACAGAAAAATGAATTACATAACACATCAATAAAGCTTAGAGATGCCTTTTTACATACCTAATTTTGAAGAAAGAGTATTTGCGTGTCAAATGCTTTGAAATGTTTGGATTAGGTGACATATCAACTTTTCAAATACGCATATATAGCTACTTTCCTAGGCACTTTATTTTGGTGTCCCCTACATAGTGCTTAGTCCAAGTCATTTGCATGCTCCGAGACCAAGAAATACAAAAAACCTCCTTAAATCCAGTGAAGTTTCACCCCTCCAGAGACAGAGACTGCAGACGCAGCTCTGAAGAGACTCTCTAGATCTAAATTCTTTTTGGAATCTTAGAATATCTTAAGTTGGAAGGGATTCATAAGGATCATCAAGTCCAACTCCGTACTCCTCAGAGGATACCTAAAACTAAACCATATGATTAAGAGTGTTGCCCAGATGCTCCTTGAACTCTGCCAGGCTTGATGCCTGCGAGTGACCGCTGGGAGCCTCTTCCAGTGACCGATCACCCTCTCAGTGAAGATCCTTTTCCTAATGTGCAATTTGAACTTCTCCTGACGCAGCTTCATTCCATTTCCTCGTGTCCTGTCGCTGGTCACCAGAGAGAGGAGATCAGTACCTCCCCCTCCACTGCCCGCCTTGAGGAAGTTTCAGATTGCAATAAGGTGACCTCTCAGCCTTCTCCAAGCTGAAACAAACCTCAGACACTTTCTGAGGTCTCGCCCTCAAGATCTTTCACCATCTTGGTCACCCTACTCTGGACACACTCAAATAGTGTGATGTCTTTTTTATACTGAGGCACCCAAAACTGCACACAATGCTTGAGGTAGGGCCACATCAGTGCGATGCAGAGCAGGACAGTCACCTCCCTTGACCAGCTAGCTGTGCTGTACTTGATACACCTCAGGACATGGTTGGCCCTTCTGGCTGCAAGGTCATATTCAACTTGCCATCAACCCAAACCTCCAGTATCTTTCCACAGGGCTGCTCTCCAGTCTCTCATCCCCTAGTCTGCACGCATGACCAGGACTACCTGGTCCCAAGTGGCGACTCTAACACTTGCTCTTCTTAAACTTTATATGGCTGGTGATTGCCCAGCTCTTTAGTTTATTCAGATCTCTCTGTAAAGCCACTTTACCATCACAGGAGTCCACAGCTCCTCCCAGTTTAGTATCATCAGCAAACTTACTCAATGTACATTCAATTCCTGCGTCCAGATCATTTATAAAAACATCAAAAGAGCACTAGCCCTAAAACTGACCCCTGGGAAACCTCATTGATGACTGGCCACCAGCCTGATGTAGCCTCATTTACTATAGCTCTTTGAGCCTGCCTCATCAGCCAATTGCTCACCCAAAGTATAACGGATCTGTCTAGCTTTATGCTGGATATTTTGTCTAGAAGGATACTGTGAGAGATAGTATCAAAAGCTTTGCTAAAATCTAAAAGCATCACATCTACTGGATTCCCTTGGTCAACTAGATGGGTTATCTTGTAATAAAAGGAAATTAGGTTAGTGAAGCAGGACTTTGCCCTCATGAACTCGTGCTGGCTATGACCCATGACTGCATTGTGTCTCAAGTGTTTTTCAATAAATACCAGAATAACCTTCTCCATAACTTTGCCAAGCACTGAAATGAGACTGACAAGCCTATGATTACCAGAGTCTTCCTTCTTTCCCTTCCTGAAAATTAGAACAATCTTTGCCAGCTTCCAGTCAACGGGGACCTCTCTAGACCCCCAAGACCATTGCAAAATAATGGAGGAAGGTCCCGCTCTCAAAGTGACTCAAAGTTTTTAAGACACTTTCTAACCTCTTCGCTAAGCACCTGAGATCATCCTCATTTGGTTCTGAATGCCTTGGATTTCTAAGCAGCATGGAAGGTAACATTAAAATCAAACAGAACTGCACCAATACCTGAATAGCAAGCTTTTTGAGTCACTGAGTTTTGAAAATCTGTTCCAGAAGAACTCACCCTCATCCTGTGATTTCTCACTACTTCTACTCCCCATCTCTGAGAAAGAGCACAAACACTAAACAAGTTCAATTCCTACTCATCAAATGCTGAAAATTGTGGGCTGCTTCAGATCTGGCTACTCTATCAAATGAAGGAGATTTTTACAAAAAACAAATAGGAGACTTTCAGCAGAAGGAAAGAGAATAAGAGAAGGTTTTCTATTTTAAGACAGTGCAAAATAAAGTGATGATAGTTGGGTTTCATAAAAGAGGACAAAGTGACTCAAAGTCCACCAAAACATTTGGAAAAATCCACCAAAACATTTTATTACAGTTATAAAGAATGCAAATGTAAAACACCCCAAAACTCAGGCAAACTGGTGCTTTTCAGCACTTACTGGAAGATGATTTAGCACATGGATTCTTTCAGTGTTCATTTCAAAAGTCCTCTCTGCAATCTTAGATATAGAAGTCCACACACAGCCAACAAGATGTTCAACTGCATGGATACAGCACCAGTCAAAGTGATAATAGGGGACAGGGTCCCTTTAAGCTCACTGATATCTCTTTATTCAGACATTACAAAAAAGTTAAAGTGCCCTAGACCTCAATGTGCAACTTAGTTTCTCTTGCTCAGGTTCAGAAGAAATAGGATTACCAGTGATTTCCTGTTTTCCTTAGTGGTCAGCCCTGCAGTAAATCTGCATCTATTAAGACTGATAGACACTTCACTTATGGGCACTTTGGGGTCCTAAGGAGTTACATGGTGGCTTCATGGCTACAGTGGTCACTAACACCGTTATTTAATTTTCTGTGTGGTTTTAATTTACTACTGAACAACACTTATACAAAATACACTGTGGTATACTTACTAACTTGTGAAAACATAATAGCACAAATACCTTCATTAGCCTACTCATAACACTACAGCTGACAAAAGAATACTCTGCTATCCATTTCTCTGTCTTTTCACTTGTCCAGTAAAAAAAACCAACCCAAAACAGTCCGTGTAGTTTTGCAATTTCGAGGTACAAATTTTGAATGAATTCTACAGTATTTAGTTACTCATATAAAAGCAGTCTAATGCACTTAGGGAGCCACAGGGTCATAAAGGTAAAGGAAAAGGAACCCTGTATCAAAAATATCTAGAAGTTTCAATCTTCTAGATTTAAAGAAAAGTGGGACATTCAACCGGAGTTCCTTCATATGAAGCAAGCTTTACTGATTTGTCTTTCTAAGGAAAAATAAGATATTTTTCAATGCAAAATAGCAAAATCAATGCCCCTTATTTTTGTTACTTCCAACTAAATTTTATCAAAGGGGGGAAAAGCATACTTTTGTAAAATGCCAAAAGGCTGAACTTTTACACCTTGTGGGCATCCCAGCATACCTCCTGAATGGCCGTCATGACAACATGTTGAACCGATTCTTCCATCATCATTATGGTCTGGATGTACTCTGAAAATAAGCACATTCTGAAATGTTACTGTTCTGTGTGACTTGAGTTTCAACATGAGGCACAAAGATGGATTCTTCCTACAAAATGACTAGGTGACACACATGACACTGAAATGCATAATCACCAGTCAAGTCCCACCCCAACAAACTCAAGATTTTATCAGAAGTCTGTTCAGACATAAATCCAGGTTCACTGGAACTCTGAAACGATGAAAAAAGTACATGGCTGTCATCCATTTTTTTTCCTTCTGGCATCTCACACTTATGAAATAACTACTTATACTTCTTTTCTCACTTTGTTCCCAAACTATTCAGGCTATACGAATACACAATCCATGCATAGGTTGTCCTTTTGCTTACATTTAACAATAATGTTCTGCCTTGCTACAGCATCCTTATTTCAAGGCATTTTCATATCCATTCTTCACTTCTGTTCTTATTTCTGTGCTACATCACAAATTAATCCCCTCCAGTTTTTCATTCCTCATCTATGTGGAGATGTGAGCTACAAAACAGGTACCTTGTAAGATAATGTAATAGTTAGAATGAAAATTCTGATATTTAGACCAAGTCAAGGAGTTTATTACTTGCCCAGTATCATACAGTTTCCAGTTAGATATGATCACCTTTACGTGTGACCTATATCCTTTTAATGATTTGCCTAAGAGGAAGATACTGGGAATCAGTTAGTTCAAAGTAATTATGTCATGCCAAGTCGCACTCAAAGTACATAAAACTAGACTGTCCCAGTATTTCAAACACTTAGATTTTTAATGTTCAGATTGAAAGAGTAAGAGAAACTCAGGAATAAGATAGATCCCAGTTGAGGATGTCAAACAGTCACCAAAAGGAAGGAAGATAATTTTACATTAAACAGAGAGGACAGGAGGCCTAATAAAATAGAGTTATTTATGCACTCATAAATAAGTTTAGGAATAAATTCCTTAAATAAGGAAGAAAACTACCTTTATTTCAATTAATAGGATAGCCAGTCTCCTGATTAAGGGAAGAATATAAGCAATTTCAGAAGGAGAAATTAAAATTATTTAGACACCTGAGAAAACTGGAAAGCGTAAACTAGCTATAAAAGCTAAGATGCACCATGCAAAAGGAAGACAAAAGGTCTGAAACTCTGGCTGCCATTTTGTCAGAAAAGAAACCAAAATGAGTTAAGTCAGGCAGAGATAGACATTTGATGCAACTTTAATGTAAATACAGTAAACAGTTTTATTTACCCACATGTATTTTAAAAACATGTTCCCATGCTTCCCATTTTAAGTGTTAGTAATAAATGTTTGTAGTTGCTTTGTTACCTTAATGTGACTTGAATTAAGTGTAACTCAAGGTAACTAGGTAACAATAAGACACCTAGCACCCAACGCAAGTTTAGAGCATGAGATTTGCGACACTTCAAGTGCCTCCATTGTTCATCACATCCTCTGTGGCATCTGCAGGAAAAATGAATGGGTCCCTATTTTACCTGTGCAGGTCAGATAGACAGTTGTTGCCATAGGAGTAAAGAGCGGTAGAAGTCTCTTTCAGTGAGTGCTGCAGTGGGATTCAATCACCTAACAGATGCTTCAAGTGACATTTTGGATGCCCATAAAGTATCACAGTCAGTCTTCAGCTGCTGCCCAGAAGTGCATGGTTGTCAACAATACTTTTTCCTGTTTGCCAACTCCATGCAAAAGTCTCAGAAACTACAGTATGCCAAATCACACCAGAAGTACCTTCAGACCAGTCCCCAGTCATACTAATGGCTCTCAGTCATTCTTAGCTATCCCAATGTACCTCATAAAAGGTTAAAGGGTAGGCCTGATAATTTTCCTTTGTAGAGTGCCTTTTCAGCTCAGCAAACAAAAATTGAAAATATGTGTGTTGGAAGCAAAACTAGTTCCACAGTTTGACTCTCCAAAACTACTGAAGCTTATAACAAAACAGCAGTTATTATCTGTAGGACAAAATAATGTAATCACTGAAAAAAAGCCACGTTTGTCTCTGACAGTAACCTGAGAAATATAATTTTTCCCCTATGTTGTTATACAACAAGCTGAATTTTCATTCACTGCCTTGAAGAAAACATGTTGTCAAAATTTAATACCTTGTTTCTGTTCACAATTCACAGCGCATCCCAAAATAAGCTGAAGCATCCTCCCAAGCTCTGCAGCATCAGCATGCTCTCCAATCAGGTTAACATCAGGAAGGGTGAAGTCATTAATCTGTTGCCCTAGAATCTGCATAAAGACCCAGTACATACATGTCTGTATCAGAACACATACACATACATTTCAAAATACAAAGATCTCAGAATCAACAAGAGCAATTCACTTGTACATTAACACAGTTTTCAGCCTACCTTTAAAACCAACTAAATTGCCTAATGCAAATACAAATATTAAACCATACTGCTTGACACAACTAATATTTGGGAGAAGACAAACCTAACTGCCTCAGCTAACAAGAAACTATTAGTTTCAAACTTAGCAAGGTTTTCTTCTTCAGATAAGAAAGGTAACAAAGGCAGGCTTCCACTGTTATCAACAGCACATGGATAATTAAATTTAAATTTAAAAATCTAATGTCTAGAAACCCCATATGCAGCACAAAACATTATACATAAATCTCACATTTCTTACCACCAGAAAGCCAGAAATTGAATTATTTCACTTACACAATATATATATGTCTAGCACTGATGGATGACAAATATAAGAAAGTAAAAAACTCAATCACTTGGTCTCACACTTTTAGAAAATTTACGGATATTTAGCAAGTCTCAGAGCTAAGAAAGCAAGTTTCATGGTAGAGAATTTGAGATAGTAGTACAATACACAATTAAACAGCCCACATGCAGAAAGAAAAAGAAAAACTGAAACAAAAAACCCCCCTGCGACTTACAATTAATGTAATCTGTTTTATAATTAAGAAGGATTTACATTAATGATTGTCAGTAGAAGGAATTAAACAATTCTGCTAAATTGTTCAAAGAGCTTTCAGGGGGCTGAAAATATGACTATGAAATATGGAATTAAACACATCTCTGACACATTAATTGCAGATAAAAAGAAACTGTCACTTCTTAAACAGAGTGCAATAAAGAAACAATGACTAAAGAGGGAATCAGTCACTTGATTGCTGGATGCCCTTTTTCATGATAATACTCAAGAAAAACAGAAAATCAGGAAAAGGTATTTAAAAAAACATTTAACAGATGTATACAAAGAATACATGAAAATCAAGCCACTCAAAACTCTTATAGGATTGGGCTTTGTGAGACTGTTGTGGTTGAGTTTGTTCTTTTTTTGTATGGTAGGTTTTGAACTGTGGCTTTTTCTTTTTT
>JAAGAY010136315.1:0-29457 GCA_011801015.1 Ardeotis arabs | reverse complement strand
CGCCCCTGCGCCCCGCCCCGCGCTGGCCTCGGCGGCGCGGAGAGGGCGAATCGCTGAGCGGCGGAAAGAAAGCCTGCCCCCCATCCCCGAGCACCCGCCCCCGGCTGGGGGGAGGCCCGAGGTCCCCCGTGCCCCCCGAGCGCCCTTAGGGCCCCTTCCCCCTCTCCCCCTTTAGGGTGCGGTGCTGGGCACGCCCGGCTCAAATGGGCAGAGTGGCCTTGGTCCCCTCCTGCCCCGCGCTCCTCCCTGGGGGTGCGGCACAGGGTGCAGGGTCCTGTGGCTGGCACCCTTACGTTTGGGTAGCAGATGTCCAGATCTTAAAATCGCCCAAGGGTGGCCATCGGGTGTGGGAGGCTCCTGCCCACAGTGCTGCTCCCACCCATGCTCCCCCTTCTCCTCCCACACCCCGGGTGCCCCTGGGGAGGGATTCACCCTGCAAACCCCACCGCCACGCGGTGAGGCCGGCTCAGGACTGCCTTCCTCCCCAGGTGCGAGGTGCGGCCGGGACCCGAGTTCCTCACCCGATCCTACCTCTTCTACGCCAACCGCCTCTTCAAGGCTTACCAGTTCTACTACTGGGACCCCTCCTGCCGCGACCCCTCCTACTCACTGGTCATCAAGGGCAAGCTCCGGCTGCGCCAGGCCTCCTGGATCACCCGCGGGGCCACGGAGGCCGACTATCACCTCCACAAAGTGGGCATCGTTTTCCACAGCCAGAAAGCCATGCGAGAGGTGGCCTCTTGGATCAATCAGACCTCTGGCGAGGGCTGCAGTGGGTTCCTGCCCCCGGGGCGCACCTGGGCTCCCGGAGCCCTCTACGAACTGCTGAGCGCCAAGACGGAGCGCGACTGCACCGCTGCCTTGGGCTTCGCCATGCACGAGCTGAGCCTGGTGCGGGTGGAGCAGCATTACCAGCCCTTGCTGCAGCCGCAGCAGAGCGGGAGCCGGCTGGTGGAGGAGCTGTACCTGGGGGACATTCACACGGAGTGGGTCGAGAGGCTCCACTACCGACCGACCGGTTACCAGCGACCTATGCAGAGCGCTGTGGTAAGGACGATGGCTGTCCGCGGTCCCCTCCGCGGCTCGTTGGCTTTGCCGAGGGTCTGTTATTTCCTTACTGTTAAAGTGCCGCCTGCCTGCGCTTAGCCCCCTTCTGCCCTAAGGGATGAGGAGGCGCAAGGCCGAAGGTGGGGGTTCCCCGGGGGCTGCCTGGGTGCTCTGCAGCACGTGGGGCTCGCTCCCTCCCTTGCCGAGAGAGTGGGGTGGGGGCGGGTGAAAGCTCAGCAAAACCAACATCAGAAGCAAGCCCGCGTTGGCATGGGCCTGGAGTTAATGGCTTTTCTTTGGCTCTGTGTTTTCCTAGGAAATGCATTTCCTAGTTTCCCGCAGCAAAGTCAGTGAAAGCTTCAGGCTGCACATCATTAGAGGCTGCCTGCTCTGGCGTTTGTCTTCCTCCCCTCTCTCGTTCCTTGTCGTGTTCTCCAGGTTGAGAGAGGAGCAAGGAAGCAGCATCTGCCATTAAATCATTACTGCTCGGTGTCATGGCCTTAGCAGAGGAAGTTGCCCTGAATACAATTATGTTATTACACAGAAATCAAACTTTCACTTTGATGTAAATAAAACTGAGCAGGAGGCTTGGTTGCATTTTATTTTCTTTTTTTTATGTATTTAATTTTGCAGATTAGTTTATTTCCAGGAAAGCACGTTTCTCTCTGAATCGTAGCTAATCCATTCAGAAATGATTGAGCAGTGAGACGAGGTGAAAAAAAAACTCCCTGACCTTTACCAGCTAGAATTGAATGAACTGAAAAAAAAATATTTTGGGGGCAACATTTCCCCCCCACCCTAAACTGCACCAACTGAACTCTGAAAAACACAGAGTACCACCCCTCTCCCCCTCGAAAGTAACATTCCCAAATTGGTTAAACTTGTGTTATCTTGGGCCAAAACCATATACATGAGCGAAACCAGATGGTAAACATAAACACTTTTAAAAGTTAATTTAAAACCAAACCTAAAGACACTGAAATTCACTCTCTGAACATAGCACTGTAATTAATCAGCTAACAGCTCTGCAATGGACCGGCACATGATGTCACCACGTGGTGATAATTAGAAGCTGCCATACATTAGAAATAACTTCACACGACTGCTTTAAGCAAGTAAGATTTTTGGCTTCATGTCTGTAGTGATAATTTTATTGGGCACAGGATTTTTCTTTTTCTCCCCTCTGCACCCCCCCACCCTGAGCTAACATCCATTTGCTTGTGCTAGGGAGGGTTACACAGCTATGTTAGGAATTATTTTTTAACCCTCTTTTTGAAAATATCACTCTTTTTCCCTTAAATTTATATCTGTTTTAAAGAAACCTGTTCTCCCCAAATTACCTTTCATTATCAAAGAATTTCCTGTCTAAGGAGAGCATATATATTTGCCAACTTCTGGGATTATTTAGCCATAATGTACTGTGTACTGTCAGCACTCATTAACGTGACAGTAGCAGTAAAGCAAGCTGAAAATGACTAAATTACAGTAGACTCCAATCAACTTGCATGTAAATTATCCACCCTGCAGTTAACTACTGAGTTATTTAACCTTGCTGCGTACGGCAGTTCAGTAAAGATTAGCTTGTGTTCTAGAAAATGATACAATCTTCAAACCTTGGTTCTTTAAAAATAAATCAGTGGTGATAGATGAAGTATAAGAAAAAGTTCCAAGCTGCACAGAAAAAAATCCTCCTGGCGTTGGATCGGCCGCGGGGCTGGTTTGACTCCGCGCTCTGAGGAAGCCCAGCCAGAGAAGCAAAGGTCAGGTCCCCGTTTTGCAGTAGGTGCTTTTCTCTGGCTCCCTCCCCTGCCCACCCACGGGCGCCTGCAGCAGCTCGCAGTGGAAGACCTGTGGGGAACAACCTGGACGGCCCCAGGGAGCGTTCGCCGCCCTTGCAGCGGCTCTGCGCTGGCCGCGTCCTCCCTGCAGCCTGTCCTTACGGCCCTGGCCCAGGGCAGAGCGCGGGCTCGGGGCACAGACCCCCGCTCCTTCCCTGCCTGCCAGAGCAGCAGGGAGCCGCGGCAGCGCTTCGTCTCACTTCATCTGCTTGAACGTCTTGGGCCAGGCTTGTTGCAGTTGAGCACCCTGGTGCAGGAGAGGGGAGTTTCAGCTTTTAAAATACTCTGAAAGGGCTTTTTGCCTATCCATCAGGTTACAAAACCAGTATTTTTTTTTCTTCTGCAGCATCACATGCACCCTTGCCCGGCCTGTGGGATTATATACCGAGCTGACGAACACCACCCACCCATACTCCCCGTCAGAGCGCAGCTGCCAATGCAGCTCAGCGGCAGCTGGGTGAGCACCCACTGCGAGGTCCGACCTGCCGTGCTCTTCCTTACCAGGTACTTCATATTCCACGGGCACAACCACACCTGGGAAGGTTTTTACTATCACTACTCCGACCCCCTCTGCAAACAGCCCACTTTCACCATCTACGCGTCCGGGCGCTACAGCCAAGGCGTCCCCTCCTCCAAGGTGAGAGGTGGCACGGAGCTGGCTTTTAAAGTCACGCAGGCTCGAGTGACGCCGATGGACCAGGTGACGGTGATGATGCTGAACTCCTCGGAACCTGGAAGCTGCGGGCTGACGAGCTCCTGGGCTGCTGGGGTGGAGCAGGATATAACCCCCACAAATGGATGCTTGGCTTTGGGCATCAAGCTGCCCCACACGGAGTACGAACTCTTCAAAACGGAGCAAGACACGAAAGACCGCAGCCTGCTGTACGTTGGCGAAAGGCCCACGGACGGATCCAGTCCCAACAGCCCAGACAAGCGACCCACATCCTATCAGGCACCTCTGATCCAGTGCGCTGGAGTGCCAGAGGAATTCTCCAGCTATGTTAGTTTAAAATACTTGGGAAAAAAGGACGCAAATGGGAACGAAGCACTGAAACCTTTGCCTGTGGCCTTTTTATTGTTTATAGCACTTCTGTTTTTAAGATGGGACTAGTTGTCGATTCAGGTACAGCACAGAATTCAGATAGTCTTGGTGCTAGCGTGACTCTCGTAGCCTTCAAACGAACACACGTGGAATCAGTTTTACTCAGATTTGGAAACCCTTTTAAAAACACCCAACAACAGCGAAGAAAGCCAAGAAGCTAGGCCTGCCCACATGTGTTTGTCCTGCGGCGTTATTGCCTAATCTCCCCTCTTCTTTGCGTACAAATTTAATGTAGTGACACGGATGCGCTGCACATTGCAATAGATAATTTAGGAATATGAGGGGGAAAAGCGACATCACTTACAATTGCTGCTTTGAGCTTTTGACATTGCTAAGATGTAATCAAGAGCTTGATTCAGATGTAATTCAAACATCCAAAGTGTCGGCTGCTGAGTTTCTTTGAGGTTAAGTTCCCTCCCATCATACTCCTATTGCTGTTCTTGCAGATTTAATCTGCAGTCAGTCAGCAATAGGCAGTCAGCAAGTGCTCTCGATAAGGGCACGGGTAATTGTGCCTTTCTCAGTTTACAGACATTTCTGCAGTTTCTGTGTGTGTGTACGCACACAGAGATGCAACATACAATCTTCCACTTAGATGTGTACAGAAAGCAGCCCTCACAGAACATTACCTGGACAGACTGTTCCGCCTGACCCTGGTCATGAAAGAAGATACAGTAAATGGAAAAGGCTTCTGCACACAACCGCTCCAGCCTTCAGCGTTACCTGGCTGCAGACCCTGCACCCCTGCTGCATTATCCTGGCTTTTCCGGTGCAGTACTGGCTTTGGAACGTCAGGGGTGGCCCCGTCTCGCTGCTCGCCTTGTCCAGTGGGCAAAGGCACTGCCAGGCAATCACAACTCCCGCTCACCACGCACCGAGTGAAGCAACAGATCGCTTACGAGTCTTCTCGGGCCGTATATTTTCACTGTCTCCTCTTTAGTAAGTGTACTGGCATAGCAGTTGTTAATCCAGCTCCCCTTTCAATCAAAATGTCACTTCCAGCCTCTCTCCTGTAAGGACGTTTTATAAATCTGCCACTGGTGAGCAACGGGCTGAGGAGATGCTCGAACCAGCGCAGTCAGGTCAAACCGATTTCTACTGACAAGAAGGACAAACTAAGAAATTCTATTCCCTGTCTGCTGCAGCTAGGAAGCATGTAACTTACTTAGCTCCTCCCAGCAGCTAAATCCTCTCCAAATAAGCCTATGTATCTTACTCACACAGGATATTTTGTAAAACCAGCTATGCAGTAACTGCCTTCTTAATGCTGTATTTACGAACTTGCAGCTTGTACTTAGATAAATTATGGGGTTTATAACATAAAAATACTTCTGGGGGATCTGTACATTAATAATTCAAATGAGATGCTTATTAAATGCATACAGTTGTGACATAAATGTTGTCAGCATGTTTGCACGTTCTGGGCACGATCAAGTATTAATCACGCACATAAACATGTAGACTTTGAAGATGGTACGCAAAAAGGCCAAGCTTGGCTGCCTCGCTTTTGGTTCCCTCTACGATCAACAGAGGAGACTTCTCCAGGTTAGGTCAGCAGGCAAAGTACCTCCCTGTTTCTAAGGGCTGTTGTGTTTTGTTGCTGGCTACTGCTTGGAGATCCATGGGCAAGCATTTGAAGAAGGGGAAGCGCACCTTGGAGAATGTGGCGTCTCCTTTGGGATGATCCTTTTGAGATGCTGCCAACTGGGGCAAGTCTGGGGTAGCACATCTCACGTAAACCATACACGTTGCGGAATTTTTTTTCTTCGGCAGACCTGTTTTCCCATCGCCATGCTCGAGTCAGCAAAGCTGTGTGTTTCTGCAGGACCCAAAGACGTCCGTGGCAAGAAGAGAGAACAGCCTTGTGCTGCCTTTGCAGGGTGGGTGGAGGGGGAAGGCAATTCCTGCCCTACATTTACCCCCACGAATGAGATCTGTGTGCAGATACTTTTTTTTCCACTTACACGTATGGAAACGTATTAAACTTTGCAGGTGTTCGGGTACCGCGTGATGTAAAAACTTCTCCAAGACCACCGATCCTTTCAAGGTGGCGATGGGAGTAATATGATGTAAGAAGTTACAAGACACCACACAGCTACGCAACGTACGCCACACACACTTGAGAAAGCTCCAGCGCCTGCCGCAGCCGGTCAGCCAGCGCTCGGCTCCAGCAGCTCTGCGCGCGCGGACACAGCTCGCGCAAAGCACAGCTCTGCCCGACGGACGGGCTACGCCGACTAAACCTCCCTGCAAAAGCCTCATCGGGAGCCTCTTTGTCCTGTTTTCCCCCTTTAAGTACACTTCTGGAAGGAAAAACAGCCATGAAAAAGCTATTTGCATAAATAGAATAACTTTTATTGTACTGTTCACAGCTTTTGGAGAAACATTCCTAAATTACACGGTTATTATCATTAAGAATTTGTGCCTTTTTCCAATTTGAATTTGCCTGGCTTCGACTGCCAGTCAGTGATTCTTGTTGTGTTGCTCCTTTTAAGCTCAGAGCTGCAGTGTTCAGTATTTTCTCCCCGTGAAGGTACTTGTGCACCGTAATCAAGACATTCTCAGTTCTGGAAAACAAACTCAGCCAACTGAGTTTCTCTCTCACCCTCTCTAAGGCATTTTCACACTCCACCAGTAATTTTTGAATCTTTTTTTGCATTCATTCCAATTACTCAGCTTCTCTTTTAAAATGTAAATATCCAAATTGCATCCAAAATTCCCCACTCCCACAGCTGAGACATACAGAAGTATAATCACTTACTGCTAATGGTAATTAAAAACAAGAACACGTTCTTATTGATTAGTCTTTCACCCTGGGAGTGCCCTGGGAGCACATGTGGAGCTCTTACTCACTCTGCTGCTGGGTGTGGCTATGTTTGCCATGTTAACATTTGATCAGTAGTGATTTTGTATCCTTCTTCACCAGTGATCGGCACCCCTGAATCGGACTGGGTCCCAGCAGAACCCTTCCGTGAGCATCCCCATGCTCAGAAAACGGAAAAACAAAGATAGGGTGAACTGACTGACATCACGCTCCTTCATGAACGTTGATCTCCTTTTTCATCCCTTCCCTGGGGGTGTCAGGCTCGTGAAGCACCTCAGCCGGCCTCTCCTGTTTGCCATCCTGAGCCACCGGTCAGGGACGTCCCAGGAATCTCTAGACCTACTGAATTTTAGAATGCTAATTTTTAATATTAAGCATTGCTAATGAATGACATCACCGTTCCAGTTCTCTTGCATCATCACTAGCAGTTTCACCACCTGCACCTAGTAATGGTCCTTATCCTACCACAAAGATTTCCCCTGAACTTCAGCGCTTCGTCACCCTCTCCAAGCACTCAGCCCAGTTTTGTTTTCCTTTAGCTATTGCTTTCCTTATTAATTTTCTACACTTCATAACTCTCATTTTGAGTTGACTGCTGTCTGCTTCCCTTTTTCTTATTTGTTTTCTATTACTTTACATCTAATTTTTCCCTTCATTTCATCACTGAAACTGGATGGGCAGTTAGCCAAAGTTGTCCCCCCTCTCAACTGCAAAATTGTTGGGTTTTTGGCCGTTTAATAGCTTTCACTTAGAAAACTGCCAATTCTAATTCAGTTTTCTGTCTAATTTCTTCTTCACTACAAGATTTTGTATGAAATTTGCCCAGCTATGCCCCTTTGAAGCACCAATTAAATCTATTAGTGGTTTGCATGGCCGTATGCCTCAAATGTAATCAGGATTCCACGGTACCCACCAGCTTCTAGTTCTGCGATTCATTTCTCTTTATCTGACATAAACAAGACAAAACCAAGTAACTCTATGTTTCATGTCTAACACTGCCTTAGAAAAACAGGTCTAGGAGACAGACAACAACCATTACTCCTGACTACTGGATTCCTTTCAGCTGTAGAACACACACATTCCTTTTTATTCTACCTGGGAAGAGGGGGAGGCGAACAGAGGCACTGGCAGGTCAGCAGCAGCTGAAAGCCAGTGATAACAGGCACACGTGACTTGGAAAGCTCTTCCCCGTTCGCTTCTTACATAATACTTTTCAAAAGCTTCATCCTTTTTTAACCACTTGCAAAAGCAGAGAAAAAGAATCTTCAAACCCTCCAAATAGGTTTACTAGCTTCCTGCACCGAGTTTGAGCGTGAAAGGCTTTACTATCACCAGTCGCCTTTTTGCAATTGTCTGCTTCTCTAGCAGGCACAGAAACGAAAAGCGTGAGCCGAGTTTCCTGGACAAACAGTCACAGGTCCGACCTCCTCACAGCTCCATCAACGGGAACTTTTCCAATTAGCCACCTTCAGGACCCCCTGTTTAAAGTGCCTTAGAATGTGGTTTGCATTCTAGATTTCCCAAACAGTTCTTAAACTGAAACAAAACACACAAAAAAGTTCTAAAACACTTTTGGATACATGACCAGTGTTGAGCTAGTGCTCCATCTGATGACCAAGCCACACTGACTATAAAAGCGTGCTGTTTACTGTAAATAAATCCGCTGCACTGAAACAGCAGAAAAAAGCTGGAGACAGGACATGGATGACGAGTCATTGCTCCAAACTCTACAGAGAGTGAAGGGGAAGGAACAAATTTGATCGAAGAGGAAGCAAAAAGGTGAGTGGTTCCAGAGGATGGGAAAAGCCCCCTGGGACCAGAGTTACACCCACCAAGGGAGCGCTCTGCCAGGCAGCCCGGGTGCAGCCATGGAGCGGCCCACGGGCCCGAAGTCCAGCACAGGCAATCAGGGAAGAGCAAGACTGGAAGGGCAATGGGAAGAAAGATAGGAAAATAAATAGACAGCAGAGAAGAAAAGTGAGAGGCTCTCAGCTGAGCATTGGCTTCTTTGCCAAGGAGCAGTGAAGGAACAAGGATGACTTGGATTGAACCAAAGGGCTGAGGGAGGGAATGGAGTGAGATTTGACAGCTCAGGCAGAATAGATCAGGAAAGAAACTGGGCTGGGGAGTCTGCAGCCTTCACAGAAACGCTCTTTTGGGCTTAGAACTGAAGCAAAAATTCCTGGCTCCAATCACACTTCTGTGTGGCCTCTCAGTGAAATGTGAAAACAAAAGCTGCTGCTTCAGCTCAGTTACCACCACATCGGATGCTTAGGGTCAACGACGAGTGTCCAGATGCAGAACATAAAAGATTCAATCCTGGCACGCACATATGAGTTACAACCAATACCATGAAGCCATTTTTTAAGTTTGGCTTGTAAAAACCTAATTATACATATCTTAAGAGAACTTCAGATAGGAGGTCAGGCTCACAAAGTCGGGCAGTTTGAGCCACCAGCTGCTCAGCCCTCGCTCACTCTCCGACCAGGTGCTGAAGGCTTGGTCAGATACTGCAATGCACTCACAAAAAGCGGCCAAGCCAACCGTCGTTTTGCCATTTCCTAACTCCTCAGTGCTTGACTTCGTACAGCCTTCATAAAGGTCTTCTAAAAGTAGTTGTGTGGGAATTCCGCCAACTCAAACACGAGGGAGTTCAAGAGGCTTTTCCAATCTTGTGAGTTTATCCACTGAAGAAAAAGATTTGATTAAAAAAAAGATGAAGTACAGCTAAACTGGGAACAATACTTTACTACAGGCTGTTTTTCATAGGCACTTTGAAATCTTGGAGAAAAAAAAAAAATCACAAAATTAGGAACTTATTAAGTAAGAATGAAATGTACCGACGCAGGAATATAAACAGAAATGCCAGATGTATAATGTCAACTTGTAATACGCAGCTTCAATTAATTCTTCTTAATTCATTTGTTTTCTTAACTTCTTTTGTTTTGCCATCTGGAAAAGGCCATTTTCTAATGACAGATCATAGGAGAAAAGATCCAAAGTTCAAGTTTGCTTCAAGGAAAAGCAGCCTTTGTTTCTGTACTCACAGACTCAGAGTTCCTTTTTGCAGTTTGCACTCACGCAGAAGCTTCAGGACAAATTTAGGCCCGGCCTGGGAGGCAGAAAGATCTACATGGAAGTTCAGGGAAGTTTTCAAAAGTTTTACTCCTGAAGGTACAAATGAAAAGCAGTTGTGTAAAAGGAAATGAAGCCACAGGAAGCGGCGGAGTAAGTGACAGGCGTATCACAATTTTGGAAGTGTGCAAGTGCATGCTTATTAGAATATTACACGTAAGAGGTTTCTGGCTGGCTCTTACTTATGTTATTTTAAAAAATAATCTGCATTTATCCAGTAAAAAAAATCAACCCATTAATAAAACAAACAGATTTTACAGTCAAGCAGATTTGAGTAGTGAAAACACACAATTACTTTGTTCTTTGAAGCTAATAAAAATAAAAGTCAGTAACAGCACAATGAGTAATGTCACTTCTGCGCTGACAGCCATTAGTCAAAGTGATTCAGTATACACGAAGCTGTCAGCATAATAAAAAGAAAACTTAATTGGACATGGTCAAAGAACCTGCATTGCCCTGCTTGAACAATAAATCCCACTATTTATCTAACTGTGGCAGATGATTTATATGAGCACTGTATCCCATTGTCATCTTCTAATCAAGTCTGTCTAGAGAACGGCTAGGTTTCACCGTATGAGCAGCCTTGCTCAGTAGCTGCTTTTCTTTCTAAAATGCCTAAACCTTGGTTATACAAATATTTTCTAATCAGTGAACTAAATTTGTAGACGTGTATCTGATTACAGAGAACAGTAACTTCCACACAGGGTACCGAACTAGTCTCACTCCTATACAGATCACTTTCTTTTTATGTTTGTGTTTCTGACAAAAACAAAACAAAACAAAAAAAAAACCCAACAAAACTCAAATATGTACGTTGAAACTCAATCACCTCCTGTCCCTTCTCAAGTTGCTCACTCGAGGATTTCAGCAATAGGTGCTAACCCCATTTCAAACATCGGGAAAGCGGCTCTCCAGCCCCAGGCTGCTGCACTGCTGCCGGGACGGACTGTGGCGGCTGTAGTACAGCCCCACGCACAGGAAGCGCAGAGTGCTTGGTTTAACATCCTTTCATTTCAGAGGGATTTTTGGTTGTGTTTTTCTCAGGTACTTTGTATAGAAAACAACTCAGGATATGGCATTTCAGGACATCACGTAGAGCAAGAAAAGTACAGTTTCAAAAACTTAGAATACTACAGTTAAGTCACTATTTTGCCCAAGAATTAAGGAAATGTTCCAATTAAGAGATGAAAGTCATACACATTTTATGAAGAAAAGGCATGACAGTTTTCTTGTATTAGGCAACTGCAACATCAAGTATTTTAAGACATTAAAAATCCATTTTCATGTGCACACCACTATGTAAGTACGCTGACCATTAAATCAAGATTATAATAAGAATTGCAAGTTTACACGTGCAGTGAACAGAAACCCTTGGTAGTTTATTGGTGAGAAGAAACTCTAGCAATTTGCAAAGTGAGGTTCCAACTTTATCCCAGCATTTCAGGACAAAAAAGTAACATGGAGTACCACCACCAAGCTATTACAATCCTGTATTTTTAGAAAATGACACTGTGGTACATCAATCCCCCTCGACATGGCGCACACGTATCATCTCGCTCTTCGGCCCCTCAGGCTGTGGCAGTAACTGGAACGGGTGCCTGGCTTGCCCATGCATTGTTCCAGTCGTGCATTCACAGCTGACAACTGCCCACGTGGAGCAACAGCCACCGTCATCCATGCACGGAATATTTGCTTTAAGATGTGGGCAACTACATGAAAATAGTAGAAGGCATTTTCCAATCACTTCCCAGCACTAGGCTCCAAGGCATTTCAGATACCTACCTATACCAAATTTGCCCCAAAAAGTGCACACAGGAGTGTAACGCTCCACAAAATGAAGACTACCTAAGCAGCCTCTACCGGCTCTTACAAAAGTTAACAATAAATGTGTATGCAAGTGGGCATCTTAAAATAACAGTAAGGACAATAACTAGATTAAGTAATAACTTGATTTCTACTATCATGTATCAATGAGAGTTTTCTAATACCTGGTGTTGTGTGAGGACACCAGACAATAAATCTTATTTAGGAACTCTATGTTTCATGCATAACTTCCTAAGCTATGGAATGCCCTCCAGAATAATTCACTTTCTATGAATACTTCATGAAACCATTTGCTCTGGCGTCATCATGTAAGGAACAACTTAGAAAAGATCCAGATGGCTTAAGAACATCCATCCAATGTCTTTTCACAATGTCCCTACAGACTGGCCTTTTATGAATCTTGGAAGAAAACACATCCTTGGAGTTCTTGCTACTGCATATGAAAGAGGGGTCTGGTCAGACAGACAGGTAATAAGGATTCCACTGAGCAGTCATTTTATTTTAAGCTCAGCAAAAGCAAAGCACTACCCAGACAATTCAGTGCTACTGTCTGTTCAGTGCTACTATCTGTTCAGAAATGGTGAGGAAAGACCTCAGAATTTTGTTAAGTTCCAACGGTTAACTTAACAATCTTGTTTAGGACTGATGGTGTGGGTCAGCCCCAACTGCAGGCTACGGTCATTACCAACAGATCCTTAACCCAGCTGCTCTGTTTGACACCTTTGTAAAGCATCTAGCAAGGAATGAGAGTGTTTCTGGGAAACACTTCTAATCCTGGATTGCAGGCAACAGGAAGAACTTTGCTCACAAATGATCTGAGGCTCCAAGGTGTCACAGATCACTAAGAAGTGACTACCAAACACTGGAAGGAGGACAGACATCCTGCTGGCTTTCCTCTTCATCTGGAAGCTGCCTGTACCAGCAGTCAACTGTGGTAGCCAACAGTGTGTAAAATTTGCCTGGACCGTTATTACAGATATACTCACAAAAGACCAGTTTAAAGCTTGATCCTCTCCCTTTATCCTGCAAAGATAGCGACTTTTTTTTTTAAACAAACTTTTTTGAGGCTGTTTTTCAGTAGAACAAAGGACTCTCAAAAGAAGTTAGTATCTTTTTTTTTTAAGTAAATTAGGAATTCAGTTCTTCTGATAACACATTTTTAGTAAGATCAAGATATTTACAGCCTCTTAAAAAAATACTGCATTGCTCAGTCAGCCTTCAGTAAAGATTTTCTCAAATATATTCTTCAAAGTCGTGAAAACTAGTTTTGCAACATCACTTACAACCTTTTCTTTTTGAACAGGTTCTTTGAAAATGTTTCATGTAAAAGTTTTCATTAGCCTCTACTGCTTGGAAAGGATCTTTTTCTTGATCAGTTCTGCCCCATTTGTCACACTGAACTCACCACTTCGTTCTTTCCAGCTCATCTCCCATCTTCTCTGCCCTGCACAGGTACACTTTAATTCCTTTGTCACTTCCATCCTGAGCAGACAAGGCACTAGCACTTTAAAACGCTAAAGATACACTTCTCATTTCTGTTAAATCTTCCAGATGTACTTCCACACTTGTGTTCATAAGCTGAACACACCAGTTAAGATTTTTCCCCTCCTATTTTCTTATTAAACCTCACATAAATTTTTGGTTATTTGCACTTGCAAAGAAGGAAACCCTTGAGACACAAGTGGAACAAATATAAAGGTCAACGAGCACGGCAGACAGGCTGCAGCTCAAAGAGCTTTCTCAAGAGATCACAGGAATGATAAAGGAATGAAAGAAGTCACTTTTGAAAGACATATCTTAATCCTGAAAGGTGGTACAAAAACTTTTGTCACTGATGGTTTTTGGACCTACCATCAAAGAATAGATGGGAATTTACCTGCTCAAAAGCTATTTCATCTACTGAAGTTCAAGATGTTAAACCACACTGAGTTTATGTATTTTGTAGTAAAAGTATGCTTAGAAACAAAATTACCTGAACCTTACTTCCAGTATGCTATCAAGCGTCTTAACTACTCAACCCAGGCAAACTGAGAGAAGGGAAGTCACCTCGTACCTCAGCAGTCAGCACGGTTACTGTGAACAACGCTTATGTAACACCAGGCTCACGATGGGGTGGTTCGGACTGATTTTTAAATTAGGCTGGGGAAGAAAAATTCATCCTGAAACAAGGCTGCAAGTTTCCTTCTGCCATAAACAAACTAAGTTGACAGAGAATACTGTTTCCCCCCTCCTCTAAAACTGTGAGAACATGACAAAAGTAACAAAGGAAACGTTAATTTGGGGGCTTTATTTAATTTTTGTTTTCTTTTCTTTTTTTTTTTTTTTCTTTTTTAAGATGCTACATAGTCAAACAGGATTGGTCTTTTACGGCATAGGACTAGTTTACTACTAATATTTTTTCCCCTAGATAGACTTATTTACATACAAAAACAGTTTCCTGACCACTGTTTCTCCAATGCTCAGATGATCAAAACTCCCCACAATTGTGTAGTGCCCAAAACACCAGGAGGCAGAAGAATCTCGCATCACTACAGCAGCAAATTTTTAGTTCTAGTCACTGGCTTTAAACAGGCGCCTTTTCATACCATATAGTATTAGTCAATTTTGTGACAATAAGGAAACATGAGATGAAATACATTAAATAAGTTAAATATGCATTAAACATCTCTGAATAACATTTTAATTCAACTAAATGAACCAACAGCAATGTAGCTTGGTCCCTTTATGAGCACAAGGCATTGACCTTTATTCCAAATGAGCGTCATACCAGTCAATATATGCCTCTTAATGATGCCTAGCACATTCAGCATTGCCACATACAATTCTTTTCAGCTTCTCACTATTCATTTAAGTGCCAAGAAATCGGTAACTTGCACAGAGTTGAAGACACTGACAGAAACTGTTAAATTTATGAGCAGAATGGTGGATTAACATATTTTACAGAAGTTATCAACACCTCCTGCCTAACCCAGCTCCAAACATCCAATAGGGCCAGCTCCAGCAGTGGAGGAATAGGTTTTTCCATTTTTCCTTTTTTTTTTTTTCTTTTTTTTTTTAAAAAGAGGTAATCCAGCGACATGTACCAGGGTCTAAGAATGTTTAAAATGACATATACAATTTTCCATTGTAGTGTTGTATCATGATTTTCTCCCACCCTTCATCACTGAAGAATATTCTCTTTCATTCATTCACTCATTGTACATTTTAAACTTTCTAGATTACGTTACATAGTATTTGTGCAGGGGTAATTTAAAGGCAAGACCTGTGAGATGTCATACATTAATTTTTTTTTTTTTAAACATTGTTATGAATAAATTTAATCCAATGATATGGCGGAACCATCAAACCAATTTACAATTTCCAGCATGCTGCCTCTACAAGGCTATTTTTCCTATAATTACACCAAAGACAAAGAACAAAACCACCAAAGCAAGTAGTCTGGAGTTGAGCCCTTCGTCCTTGACAGCAGCTGCAGAAGCAGATATTGGGTTGTTTGCCTGGGGTGCCTTCCTCATCCGCAGTCCATCTTCTTCCTAAAGGAAGGTACATGGATTATTTCCACTGAAAAAAAGCTTTAAATATGCTCCTTTACCACATTTATTTTAGGTGGACATAATAAAATAGGCAAAAGCTAATTTACAGCTTATTTGCAGCTGTATTTCCTAGATAATCTTGAGAAGGAAAGGGTAGTGAGGTAGGAGAGGAATTCTGTATCTACTTGACTAGCAGAGCAAAATCCACATGCTCTTGGAAGTTTTCTCCAGCTGACTAAGGTAACAGGGGAAGCAAAGAGGAAGCCTGCACAAACACTTGTCCAAAGGCTGGAGATAGCTCCGTAACTTCAAAAACAATGACGGAGGGAATGGCATGAGGATGCTTTTCTTGCTCCGTAAGTGAATATAGTGCTGTTGGGGAAAATGCTTTTCAATGTAATTTAGATAGGCTGTGAAAAACATGCAGCTCTAAGGCAATTATACTCATCATTCCCCTAGTTAGATGTCACAAGCAAATTTTACCAGCATTTGAAGGGAAATTTATTTCCCCCATCATATTAACGCTGACATTTTGACACGAAACTAATGGCAATAATTGGGATGTTTTCTTGGTATGAGTTTGACAGCTCTCTTGATTTAAAGATCTATGAGACAACAGGTAAACTGCATCATAACACCAGATAGCAGCATTTCAAGCGGAGACCGTTCCCCACATCTCGATCTAAACTGCTGTGCGGCACAGCGGTGTCAGCACACCCCATTCCTCACACACAGCACTTCAGGAGTCGGTAAAGTGAGCCTTTGCTGACCTAACTTGTACGCAGCTGAAGCGACAGCGTCAGACTATGTGACACAGTATTACAGTGCAAAAGTATAAGGCACTGAAGCAAAAGTCTCCAGTCTATACATAAAAATACTCAAGAGATAAAATGGTAATAAAAGTTACTGCAGCCTTAAAAATTGTCAGCTAAGTGAAATCCAAAAGGCCCAGTGCATGTCAGTGTTTCTCACTTTTGAATTGAAAGGGGAACCTAACATTCTGGAGGAAAACATTATTTCTTCTTAAATTATTATTTACTTATTAAAAATCACAGACTACCTGATACCTCCCTACTCCTACAGTTGGAGACAACTGATTTTCATAAACAATAACATGTTGCTTACCTGTATGGTAATTTTACTGCCAGAAACAACACATTTGCATTTTAAATATTTTAACTGCCCTTTAACTAACAGTGACCCTAGCCTGACACTTGACAGCACCTGGTGGCTGGCAGTACTTTAACCTTGTTTCCTGATGTTTTACAGATGTTTCTAACATTCCACAAAAGGAACAAACAGCTCATAGTTTTTAGACGTTACTGTAAGACACCAGCTCAATTCTAGATATCTCCTGTAGAGTGTTTATTCGAGACTGATTTGCAAAAAAATAAAATCAAATCATATAAAACATAGTATTGCTGGCAAAACAAGAAGACAAGGAGAAGTTAAGGTCGTGTCTCAGCTGTATACATATTATTTTTATGTGTAAAACAAAACTGATTTACAAATGTTTAAAGAGTTTCTTCTTGCACCAGCCAGCCAAGTGGCAGAGCTGACAGAAGAGAGTTCCTTTCATTGGGCTCCAATAGTAACAAATCCCAAATTTTCATTGGTGCTGTTACCTGTGAAACTAGACATTTACAACAAAGTAAACTACTCTAAAACGTTTTTCAGCATGGTGATAAAGGCTTCTCAATTACTTGGTTTCACAGTGATGTGCTGCGTGTGACAGGAAGCATATTCCCTATTAATCTCTGTTACTTCGGTCATTCCAACTGCAGATTATAGGTGCAATTACTAAAACACTCAGTATTTGCACAACACTGCCCTCAAGCTCCCATCAGTTTGAAAGAACAGGGCCAAATCCAACAATTAACGCTCAGTTGAGACTGAGAAAATTAGGTGGGAAAAGAAAAAAAGAGGGAATTCATTACTTTGGGTTGCTATCCAATCAGTTGCTCTGACTGCATGACTTGTACAAGCCTCTCAAAGGAAGTATTGATTTCTACACCTTTTCTCAGTTTATAGAGAGAGAAATCTAAGTTATTTTCTAATTTACACAGAATATTAAAATATTGTGCCAAGGTCACGTAACCGAAGCTTCTTTTTTAGGAAAGGGGTAAATCTGGGGGAAAAAAAAATAAAAAAAAAAAACCAAAATCTTTACCTTAAACTGTTTATTCTCCTCCCGTAACCTCTGAACTTCTACTTGAAGCCTCTTATAATCTTCCATTACTTTCTTAACTTCAGTGTCATCCAAAGAAGAACTTATTGATTTAGACATTACAGAGGAATCTGTCTTTGTTGCAGTTGTGGATACAATTTTATTTATTTCTATGTCATGCTGTTAGAAAAGGACAAAGTGACTTTTGGTTAGTTATTAACAACACACCACACACCTGATTATTTAGGAAGAAAATAGGTAAAATTGTCTGTGCACACCTGAAATGTGCCTGTATCAAAAGAAATAAACAACATTTTTCTTTCTATAACCTTTACTTCCCCTTCCTGTTTCAGGGAAAACACCAGCTCAGCAGCAGTAAGTGCAGACAGAATCACCTGGAGTTTTCAGTCCCTGTGTATATGCAATAGGAAGCATCCTTAGACCACGTCCCACGATACGAACGGGAATTTGAGTTGTTTGCTCGCTGTCTGCTTACGGAGTATTAGTGCTCTCCTCACCTTTCCCTCCTCTAGCACACACAAGCAGCTACTCCAGGAACCAGGGTATTGCTAGGAACTACCCACCCGCTCTGCTGCGGTTCCCTCGCTCTTCACTCCCCACAGCTGGCTATCACCTCTCCATCTTTCTGTGGTCACGGAGGAACTTGCAACCCAAGTTAGGAAACAAGCTGCAGACCTCCAAACCCTCCTCCCTTTCCTGCCTTTGGATGCTCTCCATGTTCTGCACTTCAGAATGCAAAGGGCCTGTCTCTCATAAAAACCAAATGACTCCTTCCACACTCAAACTGCCACCAAAATCTTACCATGAAGATTTTATTTATATGAATAAAGTAATAGGATCTTGTTACTACTTGTGCTTTGTTTTCCGCTAATAAATTTTAGGGATTCCAGAAAAAAATATGACTAAACAAAAGAGCTGTTAATTTTCATTTAATTCTGATTTTTTTCCTTCCTCTCATCACACCTCTAAACTGGAAACACGGAAAGTACCCTGGCCTAGAAGAAAAGCACCTACTTTTAGAGCAAACATTCGCTCTTTGGAGCAGGTAGAGCAGACATAGTGAGACTAAAATAGTGACACTATAACAATACGTAACCATAATTACAAGCTGTCCAGTGCAACACAGAACACTTGTGCCTTCAGTACCTGCATACTAGGAAACGTTTTTGAGTTTACTGAATCCATTACCAGTTCTACATTTGATGTTATATACTTCCATTAGAAGTTAATTTGTTCATTACCCTAACAAAAAAGGATCCTACAATATTAGAGCTGCTAATTGCAATATAATCCCTAACTGTATTTGTGTTCTCCTTACCATTTTTGTACCAATTTACTTGCTAAAAATCGGTGTTGTATCAAGGAAGCACAGGGAAATTTATATTGCTGATGGTTATAACTGCTTCAGCACAAATTCTGAACTTTATGATCAGTCACCATCTTTCAATTTAAAAAAAAAACTATCCTGGAATCTTTTACTCAATGAGAACAGATCAGCTCAAAGATTTCTTTCTGCTTGTGTGGCACTTACATTGTTCAAATTAGCTGCTAGTTACATTAAGCATCACTAAGATTTTAAATAGGCTGTATTGTGTTTCCAAAGGGTGATGCCATCCAGGCAGTGGAACAGAGGGTTCTGTCTTTTGCTTATATAGCTGTCTGTATAAATATGCCATTTTACATCATTTACTGTGGCATTAAGTTAAATAACTCAAAATGCATCTGAAAATACTCACAGGCTTATCATTTTCCACAGGTAGCTCAAACACACATCTAAGTTTCGAATCCATGAGTTCTTCCGGTTTTGCTTCTTTCCACTGGAATAATTTAATATTCATCATATTAGGATAATAAGGCAGATGGAAAATGCAGTGCATTATGTAAACAAATCACATCATCCTACTCAGGAAAAACTCCACAGGTGTTTATCACATTGCCTTTAACCACTGGTATGATGAAAAATGAAAACCAAACACGTAACCGAGTGGTATTGAAAAGAAAGACCAGAGACTATGAAAGAAGTAATTCTAAATAGTCTGAAGCTTACACAGGTAATTCATGAGAGAACTGGGAATTGTGTAAGAGTAATTAGCATAGATAGGGGGAGCTATGGTCCCGATTAAAAAAAAAACAAAAAAAACCCCCAAAAACCAAGATGACAGGAGGTGTGCCTTCAAAGGAAAGGAAGGATAACAAAAACCCAAATCTGTAACGTTAGTTCTGAAGTCTTTCCTCAGTGAGTTCCTATTCAAGCTTTTCACATTTCACACGAGGTTTTCTTCCTGACTGGTACGGATCACAGGACCTCTCCCTCCCCCTCCTTGTTTTCCACTTATTTTTCAGCATCAATGCCTAAACAATAACAGATGTGCTACATATAGAGAGGGATAGCTTCCTCTCTCGTCTTTCTCTTCCCTTCAACTAGGAAGTCTACCATAATGAAGTTTCCTTCCAATATTTTTCATAGGGATTAACAGTTATAAATCCTTGCGTGATGTCAGCTGTAACCCTGAACTGAAAAGATTGATTCGTAGTAGCGATACGCAGCAAGAAGTGTCCACATTTATGCCCTGGACTTCTCACATGCTTCTCTTTACTTTCACCATACTTCTGGTAGCACGGCATTGCTCAGCATAGCTCAAGTAGATGTCAAGTTATGCCTAACCCCTGTGCAACCTGAAGAAGTATTCGACTCATCCTAAATAGCTGAATCGTACTTCAGCTCCTCTGTGGCTCAAGTCAGAATTCTATTTCGAGCTCACTGGCCATCTGTGAAGTGTTGAAAGCTTGAAAGTACTCCAGTAATTTGTCTCACCTGTTTATCCAGAATAGGAAGATATTTGGAGAGTGGTAACAAAACTGAGAACTGATCAAGTGTTGTAGGAAAAGAAATCATATTGGTCTGGATAGCTCTGGAAAACTGAAAGGGCCACCTAGGTCCTAAAAAAAATTCTCTGCTAGCAGAATAACATTTTTCACAGTATAAAGTAACTCATAAAATTTAAAGAGTAAGACAGAAAGGCAGATTGGCTTGTCTTTCTGGTGATGCAGACATTTTATTACTATAGCTGTTTCTCCCACTGGATCTTATTTTGAGGCAATTAAACAAATATAGTTCCATAAACATCTTTCAGGAGGGAAATTCTTAACTCTGCAGCATGCTGCAGCTTTAAAAAGCTATTCAAAAGAAGACACATATTGTAAAGACTACTATAAAAAAAAAACCATTGAGGTTTTTGGGGGTTGGTGATTTTTTGTTATTAATACGCACACGTGCGAACACACACAAGCCCCACACTTTAGAGTAATGGTGTTTTTTCCTTTTTTTTTGTTGTGCCCTCAATAGCTACTGAGTATTCTCTCAAGGTAACAAAAGCTAAACCAGAGAAAGCTTCCTTGTGCCTTCTTGAAGTAGCAACTCTTGCTGTTACAGGAAAGCCACCAGCTGACATGCTGGTTTGTTCCTTTCCAAGTTGTCTTAGTGTAGCCTGACATCTTATTTCTATGTCTTTTGTCATTCTTTGCTTCAGTACCTACAGGCTTCTGTTACTCTCATTTGTAATCCACAGGACAAGAACTATGAGGGTCTTTCATTTACCTAAGCCACAACAGACATCGGTAGGGATAAAGGAAAACACAATACTTGCAAAACATCCTCCTGGTTCCTGTTGGGAAAAGGAGCTGCTCAAGGGAAGAATCAAGACTGAGAGTACGGAGGCATAAAATATAAAAGATGCCACAGACTCAGAACATATTCTATATATTCTTAGAATATATAGTTCAAGTTGGTCTTTCTAAAAAACGATATACTGAAAAAAAAAATCACAACTACTTAACATTTGTTTCATGGCTTAGTATCCCATTACTGACAGCAGCATCCTAAAGAAGCAACCACAGACAGCAACTAGGTCTTCTGCGCTGCGTCTTTCAGTGCAAGATTCCTGGGGCTCAAAGCAAACAGAAAACACCTTGCTATGCACAGAGATGGAAATCTGGCAAAGCTTTCAAGGAACATTCCAGTGTGGTTTGACAGCAGCCCTTGAGCAATGCAGTAAAAGGTCTTATAAAATTATACAGTCAGAGAGAAAGCCATTTGAATTAATTTCAATACTTACTACTGCTTCCATATCTGAAGTATCAGCTGGAGCAAACATAGACTGAACCATAAACTTGTGTTTACTTTTCTCATTAGGGTCATAGTCAAAAGGCTGTAGCATCACTGCAAGAAAAACCCCAAAACACACTATGTTAACACTGCTCTGATGCACAGTCACGCACTGATGATACAGCTACCAGGTTTGAGAAATACAAACATTACAATGGTTTCAAGTTGTACATCTGTTATGACCAAAGCAGTAGCTGAGACCAGGAACCTCACTTTAAAACAAAATTTTCAAAGAAGGTAAAAGATGTCTTGAATCTGTCTGGATTTTTCTCCAAGAATTGTGGAAGTGCTGATCGCTGTAGAATATTCCATACACAACTATGGCAAGATAATAATAGCAATTTATAGTAAATAGGGTAATTTACATATCTTCTGGGACAGAGGGGAAAATTCTCAAAGAAAGCATCTTTTTTCAGTTCTTCCAACCTTGGGGCAGAAGTAACAAGCTGGCATTTTGATTAGCTGTACACACAGCACTGTTGATGGCTCCTGAGAAAAGCTACAAGAGGCAAAGTCAAATATTTTAAACCTTGAGGTTGAAGTCTCAGGCTGGAAATTTCCTCTACAAAGTTTAAGAGTCTCATGATATTTGTTTTATCAAGTACAAGTATTTCTCTTCCAAAAATAAGTTGCTGAAAGTTTGTTATAGTTAAAAGTTTGTGGTTAAATGCTATATAAACTTCACCTCTCAAAGCTATACAATAAATTTATTTATCTTCATTCAAAAATAACAAACATCCCAGAATTTACTCATGCAGCAAATAACTGTGTTCAAGGGGCAGAGTGAAAGAAACAGCAGATTTGGGGGGGGTGGGTAGGGGTGTGTGTGTATGCTTTTTTATTTATTATTATTTAATATTAGAAATTTCCATGTCTTTTATTTTTGGGTAAAGAACTAACCCATTAAAATAACCTGAAGAGGGGGAGTTATGTACTTCACTTAGAGGGAACATTCTTTACTCACAGTGGTCACTTAGAACCCTCACATTTTGCACGCGACACCTGGACATTCAGCTACATTACACTACATTTACAAACACAGGTTTGGCTTCAACCAGAGATAGTACGTAGGTGAAAATAAGCAAAGCAGTTTACACAAACGTGGTGTTAGATATTGCAAAAAGCCACCAACTCCCCAAATTTGAGAAGAAGCTTGCATATACTGCAATTACTGCTAGCAGAAAAAGTGGTGTAAGATTTAAAAATGCACATTTTACAAGCTATGAGGCTACTGGAGTCCCTCAAATCCGATCAGTGTGAAGAGAAGGAGCTCAAGAATTAGCATTGCTTTCAAGTACTAGTGCTATTAACATGATGTGCCCAAATTCATACGCACTAATTGCAGAGGTTTGTCGCACAGAAGTGATATCCAAAGATTTCATTTATTGCAAATGAAGGCAAGTCAAACCAATTTGCCTCCTTCAATGAGCAGAATATGTTACAGCTGTGCCATCTTTATTACACACACAATCTGTGGCTATCAACAACCACATGTCTTTTAAAGCTGAGAAGAGAAGGAAGATGGCAAATTCTCTCAGATGAGGTGCTTTAAACATTATTATACATTTTTAACTCACCTTGCAGTAACCAAATACTAGTCCAAAATAAACGTTTGCAAATTAACAGGCTACTTTTAAAACTATTTTTCCAAACAGAGGCGAATGCATTGTGAAAGCACATGTGTTTCAACATTCTATGATACATCATTGAAAAGCAGCAGTGTAATTTTTTTCTCCCCTGTAGCAGACACCTCACTAAAATGTGCAACATCCAACTGGGTAGTCAAAACTATCCACTGTTTATGGGACTTCTCCAAATCTGCAGTTTTTTCAGTTTGCTTTGTTGAGTGCAGTTATAAACTCATTTGAAAATCATTATTTCCCAAGTGATAGTGCTGAAGCCAATCTCAAACACCAAATGATTGCCGCTCTGAATTCCATTCACTGAATCATAAGAGCAAGCAGCTAGAGAGGGCTTGACAGTACAAATGTTGTCAGCGCTTGTATTTTTAGATCAATGCATGAAAGCCACATTGACACCAATTATTCAGCAAATGTCTTGTAAGCCAGATGGGAAGCTCAAAAATACGTACTTTGTTCAAGAGGAAACCAAACCATTTCAACATTTACTCACATACTACCGGGGGTTCTGTGAAAGATCAGTTCCATGTAACTGCCCTAATTGCTGGAGAATTTGCCGCTGTGAATGTGGCTCCTTTGTTTTGACTGGAAATTCCGTACCTTATGCAAGAATTATGTGAAAAATCTATGTTCCTACAAAATGGAAAATATCAAACCAGTCACCTCATCTGGTCTAAAGTTTCTGGCCAGCCTTCATCAGAACTCAGAGTTCTAAGAAACAAGATTATTAATAATGATCTCCAAGTTTACCAACATCAGCATCTGTTACGCACAGATAAGTACTTCAGTCACTTTCCAACCCGATTACCCTACAGCTAAAGCACCAGAGGTACTCTACCACAAGCAAAAACTGCAAAGTCATTCAGAGACCAATGGAATGAGGAGTAACACACGTTCTATTTGTTACCTCACTTGTCTCTTTCAAAATTCAAACACGAAGGACTGACCTTACGTACATCCTGTTCTGAAGTGTTTCCAAAGAAATGGATACCAGTTTTCTCACACATTCCTGCTATAGCCCCCATATTTTATGCAAGACCCCATGTAGACAGCAAAAGAGAGGTGACCACCTAATACGCTTTCCTTTTCCTAGAATAGTTTACTGGCAAAGGTAATAACAATGTCAGAAGCACTAAACTCTTCTGTTTTTCTTAGAGTAAACTTGCTTTCTCAAGGAACATGGAACTAGGGAAAACTCTGCCCCGAACACCTGCTAGGATCTAGCACTCCCTTCCAAGAGCAGAAGGAACAGAAAAGTCTCCCCACTCCACTAGTCATCAACCTTCCTCTAGTTTCCATCTAAATTTATTAATGGCCTGTTTACTTGGTCCTGGACCAATACTGCCCTTATACTTAACTATCGAAGAAGGGGAAGTCTCATTTACTTCTGGTGCACTCCAAAGACATCAATCACAGAAACTCTTGGCCTTCTAGTAAGCTAAATAAGCCAGACTTGGTGGGTCCTCTCCGAGCCAGACTCCTCATTCATCCTCTGCACCTGTTCTGCCTTGAACTCCTCGATATGAGCTACTCTAATTATACATCCAGAAAATTTTACTAATGCCTTGGACAACAGCATCTATACCCTCTTACCTCCTCCATTACCCAGGCTGTTTGCACAAACTACAAGCTTGTTAAATGAAGGAGGCTGGGTAAGGTAACCAAGATGCTGACATAATGTAGTTGTAATTATAGCAGAAGTTATTTTCTTCTCCAAGTACATGATTTTGCAGTTTTCCTAATGAAACTCATCCTCTGTTTCTCTTACTGTAGCCTTCAAGGACACACAGTTCTGCTGCATATCTTCAACTTTACATCATCATCATCATCAGGGTTTTTTCGTGTACTCTTTTTGTGCTAGAATTGCTTATAAAAGCATTAAACAAGATTAGTTCCAAGAATCATTCTCAAGAAGCATCACTAGTAACCTCCTGCTATTACACTGCCATCCACCACATCACCGTTTACTGTAAGCAGCCCATTCAGTAGTCTATGAATCTATTCATCTCTTCTGGCTTTACTGATCATTTTCCCAATGGCACTGCACAATTATACTCTGAATAGATCTTATCTACCACACTTATGTCACCTTTACATAAAATACCCCAACCAGCTACAGGGCAAGCCTCAAGATCATTGTGCAATTTGATCAGCTCTGCTAGAGGGGAGCGAAGGACACTCGCACCTACAGAAACAGGCAGAATCCATCGCGCCACTCCACATCTGTTCCAGAACCAGGACACACGTTTACATATTTCTTTCTGTAAATATTTCAATAATATTAAAAATGTTGAATATGTGAAGATCAAGAGAGATTCTTCAAAAGCAAGCGGACAAAACCAACCCAAAACTTAGCAGTCACTTTACAGTCCTGGGATGCCCAGAGAAACCAGCTGCAGAAGCACCCTCCTGAAAGCAATACAAATTGCCTTTTCAAAGTCAGGCAAGCTTACAAAGACTAAAAATCTCCCCCAAGGATATTCAACAGCAACCTAAGGATAATATCAGCCTCTCCCCATTTTTAGGAAGCACGTTCAGACTGCTCTCTTCAGCGGGACACTGCGCAGATGGTACCATCTGTACTTCCTCTCTCCCCCGTTATACACCTATCTGCAGACTCATCAGCATCTGCTTATATTTTTTCACTTCTCCTTTGTGAATCCATTCATGTCTTTTATTTAGATTTCAACCTTGTGGAAGCCATAAAATCAAAAACATTTTGTTGAAATAAGACACGTTTAACAAAAACGGAATGCGTGCAAATACCCTGCTTTTCAAAGCGTTTCAGACCAAATGCAATGAAATCAGATGACAGCACACACACACTTCCTGACAGTTACATAAACTCAGCTGTTAAAATTGCATGCCGTTATATAACAGGTGAAAACACGGGCTACAGACCTGACACCACGGCAAGCAGCGCATGCTGACAGGGCCTTGAATGCAGACATTTAGGAAAAGCTGTGATATGGCATAAGAACCTAGTGTTTGACACTCTACTAGAACAAAGCAAGCTTTCCTTTTCTAGCATTTTACATGCTTTTAAATGAGCTAGTATGAAATAAAGTGGGATAATATTCTGATTGCTGCCTCTATCTTAGAGCAGAACATCTTCTCATACACTTACATCAAAATAGTACAGACATTTTAATAGTTTAAGAAAGGCATCCGGTTACTCCAGTCCGAGGAAGATAAGGCTGCCCCACACTCAGCTTCAGTCAGCAAAATTCTGAGAAACTTATAAACTGTTTCAGAGTTTCATGCCATTATACTTAGGCACTGATTTTTTGGAGAGACAAGGTGCAGTACCAATCCAGTGCTACCAAGTGGCTGTGTTAAAGCCAGTCAGCAATTCTCAAGAGGACAGATTGCACATAGTAAATACAGCCCAATCAGTTTAAGTGCCTGGAAGTTATCACTGGATTAACTATATTCTAATAATTTCTTTATTTTCACTAGGTTTGGAGGAATTAAAGTCCTATTTTTATGCCTTGTGCAAGACTTGAGTTACATGACTGAAAAATAACTGATTCAGAGGCAAAGAAACAAATTCTATTTATTTTTCACATCACTAAGTCCAAGATCAGCCCTCTGTTCTTATGCAACATTACTCCAAAGCAAAGGTTAAACACATCTCCCCCCGTTCTGTGAACTCAAAACCAATTGTGGTCTGTAAGTTAACGGAAGTTCCCTCTTTGATGCTCCCTATCCAAAAGATCCCTTCTGCTACTTAGAACCAAAGACACTGCCCATCTTCAAGTCCAAAATTAGGTCCTAGGCATGGTTTAAAGGAGCTACCAGAGTGCAATATATACAGTTCTATTAAAAAGAAATTCAACCACAGCACACGACAAAGACTGCTTCAGTTTAGAATGCTTTAGGAAATAAAGAATAAACATTTATAACCCCGGAATTCTATAACATATCTACCATGAATGTACCTTAATATATTACCTAAAGAACAATGAACGTGTACTACTTGTATTTTAAAAAATAATGTTAATGTAAGGACTGGCAATTTAGGATCATTATTTATTATTACTACGTTACTATCAGCATGAAAACATGTAGAACACAAACGTGAGCTTGTGATTAAATACACCGTAGTCATTTGCAAAACTAACTGAATCATAAATCACTATGAAGTTATCAGAAAAGGGAAATTTCTCAAAGCTATGTAAGCAAGAGCAAAGCACAGCTTGGCTTAGCACAGCAATCTCTCATAACGGATACTTTAAGTCAAGTCTTGGACTAGATCCATATTCTATCTGGTATGCTGCTGGGAAGAGCTGGGCTGGAAAAGCAAGCAAGATGCAGACACGCTGGTAGCATTACATGGAACGGTTCATAAAATACTCGCCTATACTATATTCTGCTCAAGGCAGAACGAAGGGTCATTGTAACCAGAAGTTTAAGAAAACACTCAATGTTGACATCGAGACGACATTTAAAAAAGCACGGTCTGTGCCAGCAAAGAAACAGGCTTTTAATTTTGAAAGTTCATCTGAAAGATGAAAAGGATCCACATCTTTATAGCATAAAGATAATTTTCATAGCTAGAAACCATACTAATTTTCATTATCATTTCATTGATTTCTATGCATTTAATATGCTTGCCTGCAGCTAGTAGAGATGACAGACAGCTTTACTGGGGAATTGTTATGAGTTTTAAAAATCTCAATTTCTCTCTAGAGAGCTTTTTCATGTATGTATTAGCCACTTCAGAGCTTACTGGATACGTGCTAGCCTTCTCCTGAAGCAGAAGTGCTTTGCCTGCCCCACCTGTAGCTACCATACTGCACTGGTTATCTCTTCACCGGGACAATCCCCAGAGACTAACTGCCATCATGTGCACGCTCACTTTGACACAATACAAATCCCAAAGACAACACATCAATGAGTGTGCAAATGTAGGCCTGCACCAGAAGACTTACAGGATTAGAGTCTCTTAACGTTACAGGGCAAAGTATTTTGGGGATCAATTTTTATTTTGTTGAAGCAAGCTCTCCAAGGGTGAGGTGTTTAAATATTTTACATTTTATTAAGTAAAACTGAAGTCTTGATTTTTACTTTTTTTTTTTTTGAAGTAAAATGCAGTTTTAGCTCCCATTTTTTTTTTACTCCAGGCTAGAACAGTTTGGTAAGATATTAATGGCAAACCGTATAACCTATCAGGAAGTAAATCATTACGTTATTAAAATTTATTAAAAACAGTACAACAAATCTACATGTTTATAGAAGTAATTTTCTAAACTAAAAAGTCAGACTTTATTCACTGCTGCATACTTTGATAGAATTCTTTATTAAAAACATGGATCAGAGAAGCCATTGAGAAAACAGATTGCTTTCAAGCATGTATCATCAGCAAGTTAGTAATATACAGACATTCTGTTTATAGGAAATATGCAACTCTTTACGCTTTCAAAGCAAGCTGCTTCTTTGCTTTTCCATTACCAAACTGAGGCAAGCCAAGAGCTACTGACTCTGAGAAAGTCACTAACCTTTCCTATGGAACAGTAAAAGTTAGTGACTTGACATTTCTAACACTAAAGCATATTGCATCTTCAAGGAACACAAAACAAACATGATTTGAAAGTCAATGTTTTCATTATTGGTTTTATTAGGCAATTCAGCAACAGCCTAGAGCAGTCTAAGCTGGTGTGGCTGCAGTCCACCCAGCTTTACCCTTACCTCGACATGCCTGTCCAAGCACTTGTTTGACCCTGCGGTGAGTTGGTTCAGGAAGTTAAGCTGGCAAAAAACGAACTGTACAAAAATAATCCCACAGGGAGGGCAGGGTTGATTTGGATAGGTTGGCTAAGACTGTTATTGAACCATATAAATCATTTATGTAGTTCTCCTCTCCTACACCCCAAACAAGTTGTAAAAACAAACCTATTACTGCTATACCAGGAATAAGGGAAGTAGAGAGAGATGAAATGGCTGCTTCTCCATGAAATCACAACCTCTTGCTTTTACAAACATTCAACAAAATACTTTCAGACTGCAAAGTGTTCAAAGAAATAATTGATTAGAAGTAGCTGTTTACAATCATCAAAAAAAAGCCTGAATGACTTACCAGAAACATTAATTGATGTTCCTGCATCGATAATTCCACTGTTAGGCCTTACACAGTATCTACGTGGTGCTGTGGTCTTAAC